>JAQIXT010000903.1:0-22166 GCA_034700445.1 Stenotaenia linearis | reverse complement strand
CATTGAAGCTTAATTTAAAGTATTAGATGATAACAAGTTGGAGCTTTTGCTCAGTTTTAATCATACCACCCATTGTTCGGCATCACGCCATTATTCGGGACAAACTCATAACGGTACGCTATTATTTAGATAGCGCCATTAGATATCTCAGAGACATCGAAAAGACAGAGGATCGGGTACACTACTACAGGTTGCAATTTCAACCATTTTTCATACTGTTAAGAGTTTGATTTAGGAAAATATTATGCTTTATAACTTATAAATTCCATTTTAATTATAAATCCAACATTTAACATGGAGTATATACAATATAAGTTTTGGTTTCCGCAAATATTGTTACATTTTTTGAATTATTGAAAATGTAAACATGGAAAAGAAATATATCAATTTTAAATTTAGAATATATATTAATTTATTATAATTTGGAATTGACTGTCATTTAAAATGGATATCACATTCAACTTTGAAAAAACCGAACACCACTTAAAACACAAAATTAAATTATAAATTCAGCATAGACAGAAATTGACTAATAAATGAATAAATCTGTTGTTAGCTGACACTTGACACTCGGTAAGTAAATCTTTCTATTCTTGTCATGTTTGTAATAGAAAAGGAGTAGAAAAATGCAGTAAGCCTATTAAAAATAACTCGTCGGATGGGTCGGGAGATGTTTGTTGCTGTTTATTGCTAATCTCGCTTCTCTCACATTAATAATATCCAAAAGACAAACGGTGACTAATCTCTTCTCATGACCTCAACGTAATTGGAAAACCTTTTTCTCCCTTTTCCTCCTGCTGTGGGTATTTGTGAGATTGCATTTTTGGGTTAATACGTGATGTCTTAAGTTGGGTCAATTGGGTATGGTTGTTTGCTGGAACAGATGGGGATTGTTTGTTATTTGTGTTGGGTAACATGTTTGGTGGGGTTTATGGTTTTGGGGTTGGAATTTGGTGTTTTTTGGGTTTTTTTTTTGTTGGTTTTAATTTTTTTTTTTTTTTTTGGTTGGAAAATTATTTTCCAGTTTATTTGTGAATGTGAAGTTGAAATTAGGGATTTTTTTTTTTTTTAAAGTAAATTTGGTTATTTTGGTCATTTAGTGAATTAAAATTAAAGAAAACACTTTATAATTTAGAAAATGATCATTTTCCAGTCCATTTATGACTTAAATAACAAAAAAACCAAAAATTCAACTTGAAAATTGGTTATTTTGGTTATTACAAATGAATTACTCTTTTAAAATGAAAAATAACAATTTCCCATCCCACTTATGACTCAAATCACCAAAAAAAACCAAAAAAACCATGAAAAATGCTCACATTTCCATTATTTCTGTTCAACCTCACTTCCCAATTCATTTTGCTCAACATTACAAGAAAAATGTCGTCTCCAACTGAGCAATGGATAGTCTTAGTCCAGTCCATTACCAACACCCAGGGGTAAAACAACCCAAAACAAACAATTAAACCAAACAACAAACTGAAAACTCAAAAAAAATCAACAATAGCTCAGCATGTGCAACAATAAACCCTCAAAATAATAAAAACAACTCTTTCAACTCGCAAACCCCCTCCTGAGCAGAAAAAATCTAAGAAGATTAACAACAAACATGAATTTAATTTAATATGGTGTCGGACAGCCTATAATTTTTTTTTTTTTTTTTTTTTTTTTTGGAAAATTAAATTTTTTTTAATTTTGCGGAGATGGACAGGGGCAATGAACTGGTGTGGAGTCAGTGAAAAATGAGTGCCACGCTTTTGACAGTGGGTTGGAGCTGCAGGTAGTCGGAAATGTTGGTCACCTCTGCTTGGCCCCCACAAAACGGCGGGAGGTTGTTGCAGGGCCATTTATGGAGAAGGCATTTGGTGGAAGTGGGGTTTGGGAGGGTTGTGGGGGTAGGGGAAGGGGAAAGTGGTGGGTTTGGGAGGTTTTTTTGGAGGTTTTTGAAGATATTGGAATTTTTTTTAATTAATCGTGAAAAGTTTGAAAAATATTTGAGGAAATGTTCAAAAACAATGAAAAGTCTAAAAAAAATTCAAAAAACTATGAAAAATAAAGAAAAACTTACAAAAAAACTATCAAAAACAAAGAAAAAACTTCAAAAAATATCAAAATCTTCAAAATTTTGAATGAAATTTAGAAAAATTTTCAGAAAAACTAAAATTTTGTGAAAACCTTTGAAAACTCCTGAAAAGCATCTAAAATTTAAAAAATGGCTTCTAAAACTCCATAAAACTAAGAAAATATTTAATAATTTTAGAGATATCTTAAGAATTTTAGAAAACCTTGAAAAACTCCTCAAAGCTGCAGACAAATTCCAATAAATTTTTATTTGGTTTTATTTGGGGTCTTTTTATGATTTTTAGTTTTGTTTTTAAAAAGTTGTATGGTTTTGTGAGACTTTTTATGGTTTTATTGCTGTTTTTGAAGCTTTGGGTGAATTTTACTTTTTCTTTGGAATTTTTAAAGGTTTTTGATGGTTTTAAGAGGTTTTTGTAGAGTTTTGTGAGTTTTTGAAGGTTTTTGATGGTTTAATTCCTGTTTTTGTAGAGTTTTGAAGGTTCTTGTGGGATTTTGTGGAGTTTTTGATGGTTTTAAGAGGTTTTTGTAGAGTTTTTTAAGGTTTTTGTGGGATTTTTGGGAGTTTTTGAAGGTTTTTGTGGGATTTTTGGGAGTTTTTGAAGGTTTTTGATGGTTTTATTTAAGTTTTTGATGGATTTTTGGGAGTTTTTGAATGTTTGTCTGGATATTCTTGGAATTTTTGCTCTTTTCCAAGTTTTTTAAAAATATTTTATCAAATTTTTATAACTTTTCCACAAATTTTCCAAACTTTTCCCACCATTTTCTCTTTTTTCACTTTCTCTCCTCCAGATCTGTATTTGGATACTCGAAATTAGAAAAGAACAAATTGAGAATGACAGTAAAATGATGGATCACCCAGCACTGCTGGGTGGGACTCCCAAGCACCCAGTGTGAAATTTGATTTTCATTTTCCAGTCTAGTTGAGTGATGGCCACTGTAATTGCAAGTTGAGTGTCAAACTTGAGACCCAGTTGATTGAATACTTGTGTGTTTTGCACTCACAAATCTCTTTCAACATGTTAATACAATGTTTACATAATGTTTACATGTGTAACAATATTAATGGTAACGAATTTGGGTTTTGGTTACCCATTTTTATGGGTTCTTAGTTGGGCATTGCCCAGACTGACTTTGGTCGTAAGTCTGTCAAGAAGTAGACCAAATGAAATTCAATAGTTAAGGTCACGTGATCAAACGCAGAAAGCTTGTAAGGGATTGTATATCATGTGATGTTATGGCGGATGTGTCTAGGGGATGAAAACAAGGGGATGAGTTATGATTTTGGGGGGTTTTTCAATGGGAATTGGTGGAATTGATGTGGTGTTTGGGGGATTTTGTGGTTGGGAGTTGGATTTGAGGTTTGTGATGTAAATGTAACGTGAAAGTAACGTTTGGAGGTGAAAATTTGTGATTTTGTGGTGAGTTTTGGTTTTAATGTTGTTTTTAAGTCACAATTTCAAATAATAAACCAAAAGTAGTCAAAATTCAACACTATAGAAACATTAATGCAACATGAAAACAACATTACAATGAAAATTCAAACACAAAATCTAAAATGTTGTATTTGTGTTGATTTTATGTTAATTTTAAGTAAAAATGAACCAAAACTTAACACAACAAATAAAATAACATAAAAACAACATAAAAACAACATTCAAATCTAAAATATTATATTTTAAATTAAATTTAAACCAAATAATAACACAAAAACAACATAAACACAACATTCAACTCCATTCTTACAAACTTAATTTCACCCAAACAAACCAAAAACAAACACAACAAAGAAAACAACATAAAACAAACATAACAACAACATAAAAAAAACCAAAATTCAACCCAAACACAACAATATCAATTACACATCCAACTCAAAACAAAAAATTCAAAAAATTCAAAAAAAATCAAAAAAAAAAAAAAAAAAAAATTTACAAGCTAATTACAAAACAAAGCCCTAAAAAGACGCTTAAGTTTTCCCTCTCGTTAAAAAAAAGTAAATTACACGCTAGGAGCAGCTCTCGGAGGGAGGGGTCAGCCAGTTGGTGGGGGGAGCGAGTCAAGAGGGTAATTAATCATCGTGTTTGAAAATCACTCGGAATTTCACCTAATTAAACAAAGGTATTTACCCTCCTTCGACTGGAAATAACACTTTAATATAATAACTGTAATTTTAAAGTGTTGGATATATTATACAATTATTTTTACGTTATGGCTAATGGCCGTTAAATTCGAGACGTTATAGTTAGTTTTTAAAGGTTTGTTGTTGTTTTTTAGTTGGAATTTGATGTTCAGTTGAAGTTTTAGTTATATTAACGTTGTTGTTATGTTTGAATTTAAATTTGACGCAAATTAAACGTTTGTTTTACTTATATTTCACGTTATTGTAACGTTATTTTAATGTTATAACTTCAATTTCAGTTAAATTTGATGTTAAATGTTGTTTCAACATTATAATAACATAAATTCAACATTATTTTAACGTTATAAGTTAAGTAGGATTTTTTTTTCAGCTTACAAGCGGCTACAATGGCCGCTTGACCGAAAACTTTATACAATTCAAAATATTTACACAAATCAAAATTTTAACGTTACGACTTAAATTCGACGTAAACTAAGCGTTATTTCAACGTTATAAGTTGAATTTCACATTGATTCTTCGTTATAACTTTCAATTCACGTAAACTAAACGTTATTTCAACATTATACCATTATCGCAACATAAACTAAACGTTATTTTAACATTAAAACATTATCGGAACATAAATTCAACGTTATTCCAACGTTATAACTTTAATTGAGCATAAATTAACCGTCATAATTTGATTTCCATTTATATTTTACGTTATTTGAACGTTATAACTTAAATTCAACATAAATTCAACGTTATTCGGACGTTACAAGGTTGCATTAAGGTGAAATTGGATGTTATTTATCGTAACAAGTGCTGTTTATAGTGGTAAAGTGGCACAAGAGGGGGTTGATGGGTGGTTGAAGGACTCATCAATTATGCTTTGCATGTCTGCAAGATGTACGATGTGGTGTGGAGACATTCCTGTTGAGAAGAGCGAGCAATCTGATGGATGAGAGATGCAACTCAAATAAGGTTGTACACTTTTTAAGGTTTTGCTTCGCTGGAGCAAAGCGGCTGGTGCACGGTGGCAATTAGATGTGGCTTTTCGAACATCATTTTCGTTTTACACAATTAACACTTTTTTACACTTTATTTAACAATGTAGAGAGGTTTAAAAAATATTGTTAAACACAATGAAATTAGTGTTTAACAGTGAAATGGTGATGTTTGATTGCAAAATAAAATTTTTTAATGAATGAAACAATGTTTAATGGTGAAAATCATTGTTTAAGAGGAAGGAAACAATGGTAGACACTGAAAAAGTTGTTTTTTTAGAGGTAAAATGGTGGTTTTGGTTGTTTTAATTAGTGGGAGTTAGTGTTAAACACCAAAAATCATTGTTTTTAATGGTGAAACAGTTGTTTTTTCAGTAAATATCATTGTTAAACACTGAAAATCAGTGTTTTAAACACTGAAACCATTGTTTTTTTCACTACAAGTGACTGTTAAACACTGAAAATCAGTGTTTTAAACACTAAAACCATTGTTTTTTTCACTACAAATGACTGTTAAACACTGAAAATCAGTGTTTTAAACACTAAAACCATTGTTTTTTCACTACAAATGACTGTTAAACCCCAAAAAACATTGTTTGTAATATTAAAATCATTGAAAATAACAATGTTTCCATTGTTAAAAACAAAAAACATTTGTTTTAATACTAAAACCATTGTTAAACACCATATATATCATTGATTTAAACACTAAAACCATTGTTAAAAGTCAAAAACCTCATTACTAAGCACCAAAACCATTATTAAAGACCAGCTGCATCAAGATAGGGCTATTTTAGGCCTAAATGAAATTTTCTGTTTGTGGAATGATGGGAGGGAAAAATTGTATTAATTATCTTGAAAAATTAAGGTGATGACGAAGGATTTTTTTTTAGGGTGGGGTGATGGGGGAAGGGTGAAAAGGATGTGTTGATCGGATTGATAATGTTTTCCAAAGGTAAATAAGTGCAGTGCACTCAGCTTGAGCTTTTCTTTCTCATGTTTATTGATGAGTTTCAACTCGGCTTGTTACGATTCTAATAGGCTTTTTAGGGTTAATTTTTCATATTGATTAGCCGGGTTTGGCTTTTTTATTGGGTAATCGATAATTTTTTGACTCGTGAGATGAGAATTGGATAAAATTGATTGTTTTTCGAGGGTTTTTTAATTGTAAGTGAAAATCGATTTTCAGGTGGGTCTAAGGATGAAAAATCGATTTTAAGACGTTTTTAACAAGGAAAAATCGATTTTGAGATGTATTTACTGTATATGTAAAATCGATTTTTGGTTTTTTTTTATGAATGAAAAATCAATTTTTGGAGTTTTATGATGAGTTAATAAAGGAAAATCGATTTTCTTTGTGTAATTAACTACGAAAATCGATTTTTACTATATTAAACCACTTAATTCGATTTCTCTAACTCCAAAACTTAAAAATTCGATTAAAACTTCCAAAAATCCACTTTAAAAACTCAACTTGAAACAACAAAAACAAAAAACAAAAATCGATTTTAATATCTATCTAAGAACTAAATTCGATTTCTCAATTCTAAAACCCAAAAATCCCAAAACCAAAAAAAAAAAAAATCGATTTCCACAAATACATCAACAAAAAAAATCGATTTCCAAACACAAAACCCAACAACAAAAAAAACCAAAAAAAAAAAAAAAAAAAAAAATCCCCCCTCCCCCACCCACATTCTATGAACCCCATCAACGCCCAAACATCAAATGTATGAGACATAACATATTTACTCGCTTTAAACCAAAACTGTCCGGTTTAAGGTTGTTAGCAAGGTGATACCCAACCAACTCCTGCGTTTATGGGTGACTGCTCGTTCTAAGTGGTTAGAATCAGAAGCAGATGTCAGTTCGAGGGTGTAAATAACACGAAATGAGATTTTTTCAACTCAAGAAAAAGAAAAAATTTTTTTTTTTTTTTTTTTAGAGAATGGATTTAGTTTTAGTTGTTTATTCGCTTTAGTTTTGTTGATGTTTTTGAAATGGATATAAATCAATTTTATGAATAATTAAAGGATGAAGCGGAGACGTTTATTAGTATTTGCTTGTTGCACGGTAGCGGGGTTTGGAAGGAATCTCACGGGGTGTAAAACCACAGGTAGAACGGAGTGGATATGGTTGAGTTGGAAGAAGTTATTAAATTGTGTGTGTGTATAGGGGTAAAGTGGATTAGGAGGTTTGGTGTGAATGGAGGTCTTTGATGGTGTAGTCGATGTTTTGTGGTTTTGTTTTGAGTTTTTGGTGTTTTAGGCGATATTTTGTGATTTTTTTGGTTATTTAGTCGTTATTTTGGATGTTTTACTCGAATTATTAGTCGTGAATACGATATTTTTCAGTTTTTAATCGATATTTTTGAAAATTTTAATATTTTAATCGATAAATGCACAATTTTTGAATTTCTAAGCGATATTTCAATCAAAAATCGACTTTTTAATCGATATTTTTCTTTTTTGTCAATACTTTATCGATTTTTGTTTAAATTCCGACTTTCCATTCCTCATTTCACTCAAATTCCGACTTTTCATTCGATATTTCACTCAAACTCCGACTTTTCATTCGATATTTCACTCAAACTCCAACTTACTTCTCACATCCTATCAAACTCACACCTACATTATTAAAACCCCACCCAATCCTCACTGGAAATCCTCAACCCCAGATAAGAAACATAACTGCTAACAACTTGCACACTTACTCGCACCAAATGTCACTTTTTGAGACCACAAAATAAAATTGCAACGTGGAAATTACCCGGACTCCCATAAAAGTCACCAGTGCCCAACTCCACTTCTTTTACCGCCGCGCACCGAATTGAAACGGATTAGCTAATTTCACTCGCAAATCGATCCCGGCATGATGTAATACACCAACCCCAACTACCCCTAATGCACTGACAAACTCTTAAACACGAAATATGATCTGTCGACTAATTCGAATGCGGAATTTACAAAGAGTTTTAAACAAAATGGCCTGTCATTTTATAATTGAGATGAATTAGAAGTCGCACGAGGGTGGCCATCTTTGGAGCCAATTCGAGTCCAAGGTAACTAAAGTCGGATGCTCGATCGTAATTTGTACATGGATGATTTGTTGATCAGGGATTGCGGACGTTCGAAATGTTCGCAATTCCGGGTCGGAATGATGTTAGCGTGTAGGTAAATGTTATACGAACGTCAATTTTGGACGTTTGATGTTAATTTGAAGGTTATTTGAAGGTTAAATTGTTCATTCTACGTCAACCGTTCTAATCAAAACATCTGCATGTGCAGAAATTAACTCTTTAGGATGAGATTTGTTAATAACTAATATACAAAACTCTAGTTTTAGAATAATAGTTAAATTCTAGAGTTTCTGAATGTCACTAAAAGTTGTAGACGATACACTGATTAGTATAAAACCGTTTACTTTTATTATTTTCTTTTACGACTCTACTAAGAATAACTCGAACGATAAAACTTATTTATCGGAACATCTTGGAACACAACTGAAACGTTAAGTAATACAAAAATAATTATAATTTCTCAAAATTAGTTAATAGAACATTGGTTGGCTCAGAATCATAAGTTTTCGAATAACTTTCAACTCGACTATAACATTTACTTATTAGAAAACATTACTCTGACTCACAATATATCCACACAGCCGAAAGCGTCGACTATAACCTCACCCCCCATCACGGCCTAACACACCGCCTCGCGCTGGCTAATGCACTAATACACTTTTACATATAAAATATGATACGTCGACTAATTCGAACGCCTTTTATTTCCGCACTATTTACTCGGACAAAACGTGCATTTACAACCCCTTTCGGCTTCGACTTAAAATGCAGCTCATAAAACATTTAAAATTCCTCTTAAAATTCATACTGTCAACTTCAATTAAACCCTCCACTAGGCTGAACAGATGTGGCGGAGAGGGACACACTCGTGATTTCTTTCCACGCCATTAAGAACTTTGTTCGAGTATAGAAAATTCACACGAACGTTGCGCGCTTGTCTCTCGGTGCGACCATCTTGAATGCAACGGACCAAAAGTAATTGCATTTCGCCGGGGTTCTGGTGCACTAGATTGTTGCATTCATTAGGAGATTATTATTATTTTTTAAGGGTTGAGAATAACAAGTTTTTGTGATGGAGGGAGATTGGGGTAATGGTAGGATCAAGCAGGTAAAGTGGTAATTAGGTTATTGGAGATTAGAATGTGCAAATGATGGGTTTTGGTGGGTTGGGGAGGTGAGGAAGTGGGATTAGGATTTTGGGTATACCAAATTTTTGAGTTTTTTGGTATACCACATTTATTTTATACCAAATTTTGGGTTTTTAAGTGACTTTATATTTTGGTTTTTAGATATACCACATTTTTGGGTAATTTTTTGGTATACCCAATTTTCAACTTGCATTATTTCAACCAAAAATCAACATTGATTCAACCACATTTTGCTACTTTGGTAATAATAACAATACCAACAATGGGAACAGTTAATCCTTTGTCTGGTTTTTGTTCCTTCGGTTGTCCCTAATTCCAGTCAGACCCATTCGATTGCGTCGGCCATTGTATCCACTATACAGCGAACAGCGATTTTCGTCTCGTTCCGAAGTTAAGCGCTATTTGATGGGGTTGCTGGCTGAGAATCAGCGCAATTCCACTTTGCACGATTCATCATTCAATTGCGCTATATGTCGTTAGGAAGTGATTCAGCAAATACCAATTCGCTCTAGCGAGCAACTTGGAATACTAAATAAATTTCTGCTTTCCATTCTCCCCTTAAACCTGATGGATGGTCTGAGGTTGGTATCAATCACCCATCCTCTATGCGAGTGGTTAGCATGCTAGTCTGGTGACCTAACTGGGTTAAGAGGCAAATGAGGATAAAAAAATTCTTTGACTTGGCGAAACGCTGAATGCCAGGTGTGGGTAATTGGGTTTAATTGTTTGTAAGAAAGAGAAATTAAAAAGTTTTAATGTTGATTAAGGAAATAAAAAGTTTGAATTTGCATTTTGTTTATGGAATAGGCTGTTGTGATTCAAATTGTTACTAAATTGTTATTTTTACGTAAGGTTGACATAGTAATCGTTTTGAAATAACTGTTTTATTAAGTAAAACGATGAATTAACTATACCCAATGCTGCTTAACTTCGGGGATCGGACGAGCGTCGGTGTTTTCGTCGCCGTGAGCGACGGAGACGGCGTCAAGTTCGACTTTGTCGGCACAAATCTCGCAGCTGAAGTGGAAACAATTTGAAAGCGTCGAATCAGGGATGCAGAAAGCGTCATCGGCACCATCTCCCTACCTTGTTACACAATATTACTCCCCTAGTTGTGGGAGGGTGCCGAGAAAGAAAAGATCATGTTGGGCTGTATTCATCAGAGCCAGTTGAGGGTGGCATCTGGAAACTTTCATAAAAGCAGGCTTATGGCCGCTGCAGCAGTTGCTTCTGGATGCACCGAGTCGTTTTTCGAAATTGGAGCATTTTTTTTCCTTTTTTTAGTAGCCAGATGTGACCCATGCATTCTGGTAGTTGAGTTAAGTTGTTTTTCCTTTTATATTCTTCTTCTCCCATTCTTAGAATGAGATAGATAAAATTGTGCACGAAATAAAAAGCTCGTTGTAAATCGCTTTGCTACAGGAGGACATAATAAACAGTTGGGGAAATGTCACTAATAATACAGAAATTTTTGTGAAACATTCGAATATAATTGACGCTGTTCTGCTGAGTCAGGAGTTCGTTGCGCTGTGATTGAAAGAATGCAAGTCATGTTTTCCATTTCCAACTTTCAGATAAATTGCTATCCATTTATAAATACGCGAGAAGAAATTGAGTTCCATATGTATTCGCTAATAATTACCACTTGGCATCGGTCTCTCCTTTGTGTGCGTGCAGAGAAATGGATGAGCTGTTTACCGCGGCAATAAGGTTACACTGGAAATTAATTGCGCCCGTTTTAAGCTCCGGTCTTTGAAATATGACTTTTTCTAATGCTTTCGAGATTTTATATCGAGCGACTGCCATTAAATGCATTTTTTGCAATAACAAAGAATATATTAAAAACGAGTAGCGCATGCCCACCGGCATGATCAACCAGGTATTTCATTTCTTCGTAATCTCGAAGAATGAAAATGTTTTTCAATTACGACGAAAAACACGTTTATTGAAAAGCACGTGGCCATCGGTGAGATCAAGGTTTGTTTGTCGTCGGAGCGTGTCGCTATCGGCAGGATCGACCAGATATCGTTCCGTCGAAATCTCGACAAAATCACTGGATTTGTCGAACGTATTTGTTAGTAATAATAATTAGCATTAATTACGTTACGAGAGATATATGAATGACATTTATGCGAGTCTCGATACGTAATTAAATAACGCGTTATGTAATGGGCCATTTTGAGCCTGGTTTTGCACAGAAGTGCCTGTGTGTCATCTACACGAGTCGGAGAGACGCTATTGATTCATTCAAAATGGTGGCATCCCACAATCCCGTGCATGAGATTGTCCCTGTAATTGGAAGGCGAAAGGAATCGTAAAACCATGTCATACAAACATGGGAAATAAAAGGGTTAGGACCGTGGAATAAATGTCAGTGCAAGATGACAGTTTAAAAGTTATTTTGCTTCGCTTTGGTCAGAAATACACAATTTTTATATATTTTTTTATTTCTTGGAAGGATTTCAACATCGCAAGCCCCATAAGCTGCTGTTTTCAAGCTTCATAAATACTTCTTTCGTAAAAGTAAAGTTATTGTGTAGATGTTGTCGTCCGACGACTGCAAGTGCATAACTGTGTAACACGTCAGAATTGAGTAAATCCGACCATAAATTAGGTGAAGTCTGGGGCTGGAAAAATACAGGTATCGATCCATTAAGATGCTATTCCTTCAACTAACATGCTGTTGCCTGGAAATTATCTCTGTGGCAACAAAATTCCAATCTCGATGAAATGTCTACTTAGACCGTTATCTCTTCCGGAAGAGATGTGGACAGTTGTTGGTTTTTATTGGGGGGAATTTCGAATTTGCAGACTTTCCGCTGACAGGATTTGTCTCCATCGTTTTAATGGATATTGATTGTTTACGTCCGAAAGATAATCGGATAATCTCAGCATCGTTCCAATTTTAGTATATGTATTGTCGAAGCAAACACACCGCGAGTCGGTGAAGTCGTGCAGACAAGTAAGACGGCGTGCGACGCTCGGTCGCCATAAATCTAAGGCGAACGTGTGATTTATGGGTCTGCGTTTAGTCAATTTACAGTCGAAACCATTTGTTTTCTCAAGCGAGCGTTTATTTTCACGCCGATTCCAATTTCAAAGCCGGACGCCGTCTTATTTGAGCCGCAAACAGAGTTAAAGTCCCCAAACACCTTTTCTTGTCGGAATTATATTCGGCAAATAAGTGGGGTGACCACTCCCGGTCGAACAAATATTATCTCTGTCGGCTGGATTATGAGAAATGGTGGGATGTGGAGAAATTCTGTTAGGAAATCCCGTTAGGAAAGTCACAAAAGACAAATAGAAGCAATTTGGAAAAGACCTATTATAGGCTTGTCGTTGGATTAAAGTGCAATCCATCATTCTAGTCCAATTAACCATCTTCTCTTTCATCAGGAATGAGGATAGAAAAAAGTGATGGGGTTCAAAGTTTCGCTGCCGGGAGCAAGAACTAAGCTGCAATTGTAGTTTTTATTAGTTGGTTATTAAAATCCTTTCGCTTTAACATGCGATATTATAAAACAACAATTTTTTGTGTGTGTTTAAAGCTTAGTGGACCTTGTTGTTGCTATCAGACACGATTTAATATTAGAGTTGGGTAATTTCAAGTTGAAGAGGTCATGTAATAAGATTGCAGTGAGGTTTTATGAGACTTTCGACCCGAAGATTGCCGCAATGAAAGAGTTTTACTTGGAAATGTATTTATATGAGATTGAAATAGAAAATGGCAGTCGAGTAACATGTTAATCGAAACCGATTCGAGCGTGCATTCATTGCCAAGTGCATCTTCAACAGCTGCGAGTGGTTCCGTTTTCGCTAAGGACTCCCACCATGCAATTCAGTGTATTGAGCGTTGAGCGCTATCTGGATCAAAATGGCAGACCATCGGAAGTGACAACAAATAAGTGGGAAAACGTGACTGTGATGCCAAATTGAGTTACGCAACGGTTTAACAAGAGGAAATAACACGTTACTAGTTACAATAAATTCTCGGTATCGTTCCAATTTTAGTATATGTATTGTCGAAGCAAATAAATGGCGTGTCAGACGTTCAGTTTTAGACTTTGAAAGGACCCATTGTGGATTTGCCTCTTTTTCCGCCGAATTTCCGGCTTTGTCCGTCAAAGTCTGCGAAGGTAGGTTTGGCAACGGCAGTCGCCGTTAATTGAAACGCGTCAAAAACATAACGCTACACATTGATCGTTTCAAGACACTCGCCCCGAAACGCAAACTGAATTGAACCTCTCCTTTGTAGCGGACCTCTTGTGAAAGCTTTCCTTTGTAGCTTCGAGTGTAGACGAGATAGGAATGTCGATGACTCTCACTCCACACACATCTCACGGATCATTAACCCTTGCAGCTCCTCGATACGGTATGGTGGAACCGGGGAGCGGGGAGGCCCCTTTCACACCAACCTCCGATAATGGGGCCCGTTGGTGGGCATAACGTCATGTCCGGTGCCATATGCTCACCCGCCGTGACTGTGTCTAGGACCACAGCCACCCGGGGTGTTGCCATTATGAGACTCATCGCAGCGTATCATGAGATGGGTGGGGGTGTAGAGGGAACATCCCTTTTTGGCTTTATTTCATTTTGTGGACCTATGGATTATCAGAGCAGATGATACGGGGTGTGGAGAGAGATAAGGAGGGTATTAGTTGGTGTGGAGAAAGGAAAGTGGGGTATGGGTTTTCATAAATTGGGTAACGGCTTTGTGCTGGACTGGGATTCAAGGGGGAAAAGGGTTGAGGGGGTTAATATTTGATGGGGTTATATAGTGTTTCATAGGGAAAAGGATTGTGTATGGGATATTGAGTCATAGCAGATAAAAATAGAAAAAATAAATTTTTTATTTTGTGACCGGTTCGTCTAAAAATGAAATTCTGTGACCGGTTCATCTAAAAATTTAATTTTTAATGTTTTTAACTTAAAAACACTTTTTTTTATTGTGTGACTGATTCATCTTGAAATTAAATTTTCAATTTTTTATTAAGGTTAATAGAGCATTTTCAATTGGAACAGGACGATTGATTTTTATTCTTGTTTTTGACATCTGTAAGAGCAATGAAATTACATCTTTCCTTCAATTCCCATCTGGTAGACAAGCAGAAAACGGCATTTATCATGGCAAACTTTCCAATCGAAATGGAATTTGTTTCCAACTTCCACAATTTTTCGATGGCGGACGGGTGATTGCAATAAATCCCATAATTCAATTGTTTACTCGGTTGGATTATCACTTAACCCGCTGCGAGCTCGAAACCTCGTAAGCAAAGTATGACTATGGGCAAATTGTAACAATCGACCGGAAACACAATTGAATTACGAGATTTATTCGAACAACCGAACAAACCGTGACGCCGACACACTTCATCAACAAATGCCCAAAGTTGCAAATTTTAATAACAAATATGAAGCTTTAAGTGACCTATCTGTATACACATCTACGTAAGATGAAAATCGATGACGATGATCAGCAAACAATATCCCACATCCGCCATCGACGTTTTATCCTCTTTAACGACCATGATACGCGTTTAATCAAGGTCTGGGAATGCTTTTAATTATTTTCTCCGTGAATGTGATGCAGAAATGCTCTAAGATTGTACGGAAACCCAAAACAGGTGCTTCGCAGTCGTGTAATTTAAACGGACTGAAAAATTCAAGCATCGATCTCATTTCTCGTCAAATATTTACAAGTGCGAGTAAATAAATCAGACAAAAGACGCCATGTTTGCATTATAAATTCCCACTTTGATTCGCTTATCATGGAACGAGAAGTAGACCTATCTTAGGCCTATTTCGACTCGCTTATCGGAAAATCAAGAGGATAAAACGCGTGCATATTTCAAAGTCGAAACCCCTTACTCCCCCCTTCTTATTGCTATTCGCATAACATGATGTATGCAAAGATCAGCAGCTGCCTAATCAAATCAATAGGTTTGCTATGGAAACAGTGTATCTCTTAACATTCGTCATTCACTCAGTCGCATTAAGTCGGATAAGAGTAGGGGAGTTGGGAATGGGAAAAAAGGGGTTAAAGGCACACGTTTCGCATTGAATTGGATGTAGGTGTTAATAAATGGCAATTGTCACGTGATAAATGGAGTTTTCTTATGGGGTTTTGCCTCGAAGGATGTTGAAAAGTATAATGAAGTGGAGGAAAAGAGAAAATGTGATTTGGAGTGAACAGTGTCGAAGTAAAATTGAATTTCGAATTAAAAGTGTCGAAAAACCAAAAATTCAAAATTTAATGTCGAAAAAAATCAAAATGACGAAAACAAATTAAATCGAATTAAAAATTAAAAATAGAAAATTTACTTGTCGAATCATTTTAATTTTAATTTTTCACTTTCGAAATTTGATTTTCGAATTCATCCCTTCCCCACACAATCACCCTTCCACAGGGAGGGGGAAGGGGTAAATATATATGTCCGATTTGATTTGGCATTTAAAAAAAGAGGGTGGGATGAAAGGATTAAGCAGGCAGATGGTTCCTATTGGGTTAGATGAATGGCTTGTTTGATTTTCTGCTTTAATAGCAAATGTAACGAGCTCGATATCTCAGGCTTGTAAATAACATGGAAGGGGTTTACGTTTCAAATGTTAATGGCATTTCGAGTGGATTGGTGCTTGATTATTTATGCAAGGAAACTTATTATGCACGCAGATGCCGCTTGGTTTCGAGTTAAATGAATTAAGTTTGTTTGTTTTCGTCCGCTCATGTTGCGGTGGTCCGATACGGCTTCTGTAGAATGGACGTTTTGAAAATTTAAATTGGATTTGTTTTGAATAGTTGTGATTAATTATTTAGTTTTATTAAGTTTGGTGGAGTTTGTGATTACTGTTTGGTTTTGGAATTTTTGGTTGTGCGCATGCGTTGTGAGTTTTTGGTGGTTACGGACGTTAAGATGGCGCGCGTGCGGTGAGTTGTTTAGGTGTTTTTTTAGTTTATGAGAGGAATTAATGGTGGTGTGGATTGTTTTAGGTGTTTGTGAAGGTGTTGGATGTGTTTTAGAGTGTGGATCGACTGGTTTGAAAACGAGGCTCGTGAATGAGAAGTGATTTGCAGGTTGAGTTTTACGTTGAGATGCGTTAAGTCGTAAATGTCGATGGAAATTGAGGAAAAATACACGTTTATATGCTGTAAGTATGTTCTGAGGTGATTTTAAGAGGTTTTTAGTACGTAATTCGATACATTTAAGTCAGTTTTCACTCAAAAATGAGGTATGTCGGTATTAAAATACAATTTCACTGACAAATTTGAGTTTTACTTGAAAAAATAATTTTATTTTAATGTTTTGATTGTATTATTGATTTATTTCATAAGTTATAACTACTTTAAGACCATACTTTGAGTTTTCTAAGCCGTCAATGTCAAATATTATAAATTTATAATAAAACAATTTCTGGCCTTCGGAAGCCAAAAACCACTTAATCTGATGTAAAATTTCACGAGGATTCCAAATATTTACTTACTTCGACCCACGAAAGAGTTAACGACACCGAAATTGACGCGACCCGATAGATGAGAATGAAAAATCGCATCGGATCACAAACAATCAAAGAACAGCGATTAGAACTGCGTAAACCATTAACTCTTTGATGCATGGGCCGAAGTGAGTTTCCCCAGTTAAAATCCCATAAAACGCTCGATTTAAGACGTTTGTCGGCCGGAACTTGAGTTTCGATAAATTGCCGACTGAAAAATGGCCACTTTAATTGGCGAACGAGTGAAAATATTAGTAATATTTACCCAGAGTGCCATTAGAGGTGTTTTTACAGTCCCTGAATGAATATGATAATAAAAAAGGAAGTTGGTAATAAATATATGTAATGAAAAAGGGTACCATCTTATTAACATGGCGACTGGGGGATTTGGGAACACAGTTTTGGAGTAATGAGGGGATGTGGGGTGGTAGGGGGTAAAAGTCGTTACAATTTGTGGTGTTGAATTTTGTGAGGGAAGAATGAAGTAATTAGTTTTAGTGCATCGTAAAATGGGATGATTTTGCATTGAAGTTTATTATGGAGATTTATTTGGGGTTTAGGAGTTGATAAAATGGTATTGGTGGATGTTAGGGGTTTTAGGGTTTTGGGAGGTTAAGTGGTTTTCTTTTAAATTAGGGATTCAGAGTTTGGGTCTGTGGGGAGTCGAAGTTTGTTTTTATTTCTTTTTTTGTTGGGAATTAAAATTAAACGAACTTGTCGAGTGAAGTTGATGATTTTAACCGGAAAATCAACTAAATGTTTTTTTTTTTTTTTTAAACCAAAAAAACTTTAATAGGCAGGTTGACGCTATAAGAATTGACGCTATATCCGAATTTTTTAGCATAGAAAACCCTACCTTTTTGGCCGGACCGCACCAAAAGTGACGCTATGAGCGGGTTGACGCTATAACCGAGGTCGCTACTGGCGGGTCCGACTGTATATACCCCTATTTCCTCCATTACCTTTAAACAATTCTTTTGAAACTATAAATGATTAATTCTTCAACTAACAAAATTAATGCATCGGTTCCACCATCCAATTGTTTCGACCAACCACAAATCAAAGCAATAAATCACTTTCGAATTAGACGCATTAACTCGCAACGCATCACAAACACACTTCAATTACACCAATTAAAATCATGAAAAATAAAAATTAATTCAACAAACCAAAGCCATGGCCAAAACAACCAGAGAATAAGAAAAATATTGGAGATGAATTACATCACCGATGGCGTCTCAACAGAAGCAAAGGGCGTTACGCGATAAAAGTGAGAGTATTTGGCATTTTCAACTTTTTTGCCCCGAAGAAGGAAGTGAAAATGATTGGCTGGTGGGAAAAAGTGAAGGGAAGGAAGGAAACGGCGTCGTGATGTGTTTTCCACGGCAATTGCTTCGCCTTATAAATTCTGTTGGGAGGCCATCAGTTGGGGTGGCAGGTAACAGTTTTACCTCAATCCGGATTCCAGTTTAATTTTGCTTATTCGCTTGATAACTCACGTCAGAGGCAACGACTCGAGACGTTCGTTCGGTGCTCATCGAAAAATGGACAATGAACTGTATAGAAAGAAAAATGGGGAAAAAATAAATAAAAAGTATAAAGGAAGGCATTCGCCTGGCAAAACTGTCAGTAGATTGACATTACATGTGTTTAGTATCGATTTTCGGGAGGATTTTTACCTTTGCAAATGGAAATTGACTAAATTTGTTTTAGGAATTTTAGAGTTGGAAGTAATTTGGATTTTGAGTTTTATTTTTGATGTAGAGTAATATAAAATGATTGAATTTTGGCTTTTTAAGACTTAGTTTAGTTATTTAAAGATAATTTTTGATTAATTATGTCAATTTATGATCTTATAGACTCAATATTTTATTTTTTTAGACCTTAAGTAACAATTTTAGACCCAATTTTAGACTTTATAGACATTTTTAGACCTTTTAAGACCACTTAAAACTATTCAAGATAAAAAAAAGTTTTTCCCTTTAAACATCAACTCTTTATTACTTCACTCGATGGAATTATCATCAAACTTCAGCGGTACCACCGCTAACTTCAACGTATCACCCTTTAAACACGCAGTTACGGCCCCAACAAACTAGAAAACCTTCAAACTCACCACCATTCTGACAACTATATACCCAACTCCAGCAGCCACAATGCATTTTTTCCCTCCATGTTTACATCAAATTACTCCGCACCCGTTCATTACGTGCCCATAATAAGAAAAAGCCGCCATTTTGACATTTTGATTACACTTTGATGCATACAGCAGCTGAGACTGAGACAGGTTATAAAAATTTCCTTTGTAGAATCCTCTTAACATCAAACACACAAAAAAAAAATTCAAAAATTTAAAAAAAAAAGAAAATACTCGTACTGGCTTAAAGGAAAAAAAAAACTTTGCATCTGTGAATTTTCACAGGTTCCATGTTGGAAAAGGGAAAACAGTTTTGCCAACGTTTCGGGGCGAAGGGGGAAAAGCATTTCGCTCTGTTGAACGAGATGAGAGTGTGTTTTAGTCGAGTGGTTGCAGCAAACTGGCAAAAGGTGGATCAATGGTCGAAATGAGTGTGGATTCGTGTATAAATAAGTTAGACATTTCGTTCAGACTCATGTTTACGAACGGCTGCACTTTATGGAAGGCGTTTGCCGAAGGTAGCTTTTTCGTTATCGTGGATTAGGAATCGTCGAATTAAACTCTGCAAGTCTTAGTTAAGGGCGGAAGGGGATTTTTTGGGGGATGGGGGTGGGTTAATTATGTAAAGGGAGGATTTTATTCGGGTTTATTTGGTGTTTGCGAGAAGCGGTGTTTTCTGCATGGTATTGCCGTTCTATTTGATGGAGGTTAAACGGGCGTCGGAGGTGATGGTAAGGAGATTGTTTCGGTGTTTGGAAGGAAAGGATGCTGGGAATACTCAATATCGACCTGCCCGCGAACTCCGGGAAAAAATTCAATAATTCACCTCGGATGTTGATCACCGATATTCCACCGGCTTATTCAAATACCTTAGACCCAATAAGGCAGCTGTTACTATAATCACCCCATATTAGTATCTAGCAAGTATCCAGATGTTCAACCCCACATCCATATTCAATTTTATTAAAGGAAGAGCACATCACACACTCACTGATTATCTGCAGAAAGAAAAGCACTAAAACCGATGCTAAAACTCAAACCAAGGGATCTAAATTGAAGTAGCAAAACCTACACTCACCTCCAACAACCATGACTACACCCAGGGGTGACCGTAAGACCCTGGACACTTGGATTTTACCACCACAGCAAAGAGAGTATCGAAACAGAGTAGAAAAATACCACAATGCAAACCAGTGGCAGAAAGGAAACATTATTTTAGAGTAGGAAGTGCCATTAAAGTGTTTTCTGACATGTTGATTATAGGCTTAAAATAAATGATTTTTTTTTTTTTTGCTATTTACTGGCCACAGCTGCCCCTTATGAAAATTCACTGTATTTTATGGAGGGTGAATGCTTAATAAAGTAGTTGGTCAAAAACTCATCCGGTAGAGTGAACTGAATTAGGGAAACGAGTCATTTGAACCCTAACCTGGAAATTAATTCAAAATTGCTTCCTTGGGGCTAATAAGAAAATCATTGAATGCAATTTGAGTTCAACTTTAACCCAAGTTTTAAGCTCAGGTGGATTGGTGCGAGGTAATGGGCAGTTAAGTAGGGGCTTGAAACTTGTAATCCTTGGAAAAATGAGATTATAATTTTTTTTTTCTTTATTTGCAGGTAAGAAATGAATTTTGGTATTTTGTGCTGAGTCGTTACGCGTAAGTCTGGTTTTTGATTAATACAATTACTTTAAACACCTTCTATTATCAGCAGTTCCAAAGTTATGGTCAGAATTATACATAGATGGAATGAATGTCTTTGAAATTATATAATCTTGTTCAGTAGAAGGAATGCTACAATCTGACACAGTTTCAGCTTATTTGACTCAACTACTGCTTAATGCTGCAGTTCCAAAGTTATGGTCAGATGAATAGACAAATTAAAGCTGAAATTTAAGTTAGAGGGAGTTTAACTAAGCATTTCTTCAGTTTTTGCAGTAAATATTTCATTATTTTATAGCTGAAACTTGAGATTTTATTATAACTTTATTCCGTTTTGAGAAAATTGACTCCAAAGTGAACTGTGGCAACTATAAACCGAACAATCTAAAATACCGTGACGAAACGTTAAACTTTCGATTACAAACGAAGCCGGTTCCGTCTTTATTGAAACGATAAACGCGCTTTCATCTTCGTCGCCTTCTCGACACTAAACCCCGAAATTAAAACTTAAATTCCCAAAACAATCCTCCTTAATCTCCCAACTCCTTTCATCCCATCTCCCTTAAACAATACTAAATTTAATTCCCACACTCGAATCACTAATAAAAATGATAAGTAATGCGATGAAATTCATAATAATTAACATAAACGACGAACAACAGATACGCCGGCGCAGCACTGGTTTGAGAAATCGGTTTTCAATGGACTATAACCGAGAAAGCGGGAGATAGTCTGAGTATGGTTTATCAATAAGAGGAACACGAAGCAGAACCGCTTAATTACTAGTCAATACAGTAGGAGACCACCCATTTGGCGCCGTTAAGTCAAGTCGAATGAGTTGTGGCGTCATATCGGTAGCCATAACCGTCGTAGGAGTGACGGGGTCAAACCAGAAGGCGAAAGACGTCGCGGCTTCGCAGTAGGGCAGCCATTAGCAGATTGCTTCTACCGTTAGTAAGAGCATTAAAGGGACGTAAAGTGTCGCTATTAAGTCGGGCAGTGGGCACGGAAGACGTGGAGTGAGCCGCTTTGGAGTCAAGTGCCAATTACGAAGGATTCGCTTCTGGTCAGAGGTCGTCGACTCGGCTGTTGGAGCCGAATTTCAGGTTGGGAATTAGTAGGTAAATGTGGTTTGATGACTTAATTTGCACTTTGTTAGCCTTGTTTTGAGCAGTTTATGGCGATGATGAAATAATTGGAGAGGGTTTTAAGTGGGCTGCTGAGTGCGATGATGGAACGGCAATGGTTCGGTCCAAGTGGGTAGTTAAAACTCGACTCGAGAGTGAATTGAGCGTGCAGCGGTGCATCTAGAATAGTTTGGTCAAAAGAAGTCGTGGGTACGTAAATGGAGACATTCTTATGCTGGGTTCACACCTGACGTAACGTAACGTTAACTTAACAAATTAAGACTTAACCGTAACTTGAGTGTGTTCACACTTGCC
>JAQIXT010000902.1:0-22205 GCA_034700445.1 Stenotaenia linearis | reverse complement strand
TGTTCCTAATGAAATAGTTTGCAATACAATGAATATTCATTATACCTTAGTGAATTTGACCATAACTTAATGAAATAACACAATTTAAATGACAAACTTGCGAATTTATTAATTAACACTTTCTAACCTAACTATAGAAAACTTAATTATTTCAGAAACAGATCGGCCTCGTAACCTTTTCAAGGTTAATCAACTTGTTATAACTTAAACCTCCTCGTCTCTGCTTAAACCCTACGTAATATATCAATACCGTATGAAGTTTCAACAATATAACAAAAGATTTTTCAATAGCTGACTCAGTCGACTGCTGGCTGTATAATAGAACTCGGAACTCCCCTCCCCGTAAAGGTTGACTGACTTTATCCTCCAGAGTAGTCTATTTTGGTTTATCCCCCACCTTGTAAAATGTCATTAACCTTTGTTTAGTAATTCTTTCGATTGATAGCCCTCCTACAAAGAATTCTTCATCTGCACGAGGTCAAGTCCATTAGTGATGCCACAGCTGTGTATTTTTTCTATTTTTCCCCGAAAGTAGAATCCCTGTAAATAGTTTAACTTATATATAGATCCTATAAGTAACATATAATTTACAATTGGAAATCCTAAATCTAAATTTTCGCTATTCTTTTGCGACGAACAAAATTTTTAAGTTGTAAATTATGCATGACTTTAATTATTATTAATTATAAATTTTTAAGTTCTAAAAAAAATGTATAAGTTTGTTCTTCGCATTTGCGACTTACAAAGTTGTGAGTTGACATCCAGGAGTTAACAAACGCAACTTACGATCAACTTAGAGTGTTTGTGGAAAACAAAACTTATAACTCTTTTAACTTATAAATTTCCATCGTAATTTATAAGTTTTAAGACAAGTTTAGTGTTCTTCACGAACTATTTTTTGGAGTAAGATAACGCTAAGCAAAATTTGGTATTCATGAAAGAATGCCTACGCAGTCATATGCAAAACAGAGAGGTTACTTACACATTTTCTTTACAAAAATTTTTTTTTTCTGTAGGAAGCAAATATTTCCGCAAGTTTTTTCACGAATACAACTATAATTTGCTCACAATTAAGTTGCACATTCAGATCTCTTTTTTGCTCAGCATAAACGTGAGCATATATATTTTTTCCGCAGCTTAAATGGAACACAGGCACGCAAACTATCAAAAATTAAAAATTAAAATAAAATAAAATGTGGAAAAACGCTAAAACGACATTTTAATAGTTTTATTGCATTAACCCAGAGATAAAATCTCACAAACTGAACTCACGCTTTCTATATCATTTGTTCTTTATAGATGCAATCACTGGTACATAATTTATAATTTCACTAACAACTTTTCTTTTCATTAACATGATTATTTCGTTTTAATTGTAAACCTACAACATTTTTTAAATATGGAATCACCTTGGAAGAAAAATATAGATAAAATAAAAATTAAATAACTATACACTTGTAAATGAAAATATAAAAATTAAACATCAAAATTGCATAATTACCACTACTGAGATTAAACCACACACAAATTTAAATTAAAGTGGGTACATCAAACGTAAAATCAAGAATAAACGCTACACATTTTTAACCTCCAAGCCCTGCTATAAATGATCAAATAACACAACTTTCGTTCTTCAAACCACTGAAAAAACTGACCTATAATGATGAGTTAATTATTGTAGTAAGAGTGACATGTTTTATTACACCAGAATAAAATATTGATAAATGTACACCATTTTAAGCTAGGGCACAGATTTGAAAATGTACAAGATGTTAAATATGTAACTATTGTAAAGCATATGATGACGTAAGTCAATGAAACAAGTCTGTTATTAAAAGAAGACAAGAGATGAGTTGACGTAAAAATGTAACAGGGTTGCATTGGACTGTGATACATTAAAAACATTTAAAAGATGGTCTTAAAACAGAAAAAGAACGCTTTTCTGGTAAAAAGACTACAAAGCTAGCACTCCCTTTTAATAACAGACTAGTGTTCATCTATTAAGCACAATTGTCCAGAAAATGAGACCACATCAAGTTAAAAAACTACTTTTCCGTATTTTAAAGTTTGTGTACTGCTACTTTTTATGTATGTACAAAACATTTACATAATAAGACTTTTATTTTCATTATTTTAGGAATTTAGGATATAGAATCTATTATTTTATTCAGTAGATGTTAAAATCAATCTACTCTTTTTGATGAAAATAGAATCAACAGATATTTAACAACTGCAAGGTTTTAGTACTAAGAGCAACTAAAATTTTATGACAACAAAATTAAACTTTAAGTATTCACAACATTAAAATCTAGTTCATCTAATTTTCTTAAATTTAAATTTACTTTACTTTCACTTAATATTAATAAATGCAGTTTCAACAAGCTTGGATCAAAAAGTTGATTACAAGAGGAAAAACCTATAACATTCATTGTCTTTTTTGCCAACTAAGGCGTGACTAAGCCATAGAATAGCTGCCTGACTATTGTAAATGTGAAAATTACTCGTGTAACATTTACTAAATTCAAATATTTCAACCCAACGAATTGATTTTCTCCAAAATTGCAATATTTTATAGCTTTTTTGCTGGAACTAAAATGTTGATCACATAAAAAGAAAATGTCTATTTTGGTAAATACTTAAGATCACTATCGATTATTGATAATTTTTTTCTGTTTTTTCTTTTTATTTTCTTAATGGGATATTCCAGCTGCTGCATAATCACAGCCCAGTTTAATTAGACAAAAGTATTTGCATTTCAAAAGTGAGCCTGTACATCGATGAATCCAAACTACAAAAGAATCTCAATAGCTTAAATAATTTTTCCGCTTTTTCCCGCTCTCCTGTTCAATTCCAGTATTTTCATCTGCAGGAGAGATTTTTTGTTTTGCTGATAGGGATTCTGGGTATTCGTTCAGTTTTTTTTCTTTTTTCTTTTTTTTGAGCAGAGAAGAAAGGATGGGTTCACTAAGACACTCGGAAATTACTAATAAAATACTGTAACAAGACGATATAAAGGTTACACACATATAAAAAATTGAAATGCAAATGTCAATCTTTTAAAAATCTGATAAATACGTATATTGATTATATTGAGTTTTAAAAATAAAGATAAAACAATTAAGTATGGTATTATTATGCAGATTAAAAAATAATCGAAAAATAAATTAGTTAATAATAATAATAATAATAATATTAATAAATAAGTTAAGTAGATTCATAGACAACTGATTTGCAATTAAAGACTAAAAGTTAAAAAATAAATATATATACGAATAAACCAAAGGAATGTCTCACATCCATTCTATAAACACTAACACATACATGATATATGGAAATTGTCTTTAAAAAATCCTTAATTTCAATATCAATTTCGGTGTCTAATTGTTAAAACATTTAAAAAAATTTATAATAAACATTTAAAGCCCAAACGACTTAGAAATAATAAATTATTTTTCTTTAAGTATATCGTATTGATTTCAAATTTTACTCTTTTCTTTCGAAATAAAACTACCGAAATGCGAGCAACCAACGATTGTCTGATCACGAACTTGGATCGTGTGATTTCCGCTTGTTACGCCTTTGATCATTTCAAATCTCCGTTTACTGTGACAGTCAAATGATGGGTGCATCGCTGGGTTCCGAACCATATTGTAGTCCTTTTTACATGTCTTGTACTTCACGAATAAATAGTAATAACCTCTCGTCCACCTCCACGAACCATGAGCACGCGTTCGAGGCCCTCAGTTAGAACTTCCAAGAACTCCATATCTGTAATTTTATAATAATTCAGTTAAAACAAAATATTTTTAAATAATTTTGTAAACTTACAATTTTCCTCTACTTTAGAGGCTCTCGGAGGGCCAGGAAGATTGACAATAACTAATTGCGCACCGTGAGATTTGTTCACGATGGCTTCGTTGAGTTTAACTGCTGTGTGCATCCGTCGCACATTTGCCTCATCACTAAAAAAATCAAAAAATTGTAATCACAAAAATTTCGATTATCGTAAAATGTCTCTTACGGCCTGATAGTTAGCAATCGTTCGAACGCCCCAGAGTCCGACTGGGGGATGGTGCCATCTGGCAAGCCTGGTGGAGGTGTAGGGGTCACTTCGCTGCGCTCATCTTCGTCTGGAGCTGACGTAGGTTTGAGTAGAGAACTACGGTTAGAACCCACAGGTTCGGTATCAGATTCATTTCCGTCGTGGTCGTGGTCGTGGTCTTTGTCGTGAGCAAAATCGACTAGATCGGAGTCTTCGTCAGGTGCTTGAAGCTTTACTTCCTGGAAGCGGACTTTCGATGAACTCCGTACTTCCATCGGCTGGCGGTGATGATCTACAATGGCTTGCACCTGTAATGAATCGTTGTGACGATTAATTTGTTTCGGGATTGATTAATGCAGCGTAAAATAAATTTACCATGTTGAGGGAGTCTTTGCGTGTTTTATGTCGCAGCTCTTTGAGCATTTGCGACCTCTGCTCCATCATCAGGGTGCGTTCATAAGTATACGCTGAAATGTCGCTGTCACTCTGCAAAATCGCTCGTTTAATGATTTTCTAAAATATTGTTTTCACTGGAAAATCCTTACCATTTCAACAACCTTCACCTCAGCATCGATTCTCAAGTGATATAAAAATGTTTTTAAATCCTTTTCCATTTGAATGCTGTTATCCTCCATTTCTAATTATTAAAAATCACAAGTATTTTTAAATGAATCATTTTTCAATTGATGCATACTTACGGGCAACAGTGAAAATTCGGATTTTGCAATTCTTCCACACACGATGTTGTCGCAATAAAAATGGTATGAGCATTAATAAACCTCCATCGTCTAAAAAATAATTAAGGATAATAACGAAAAAAGATACACTCCTACATTGTGTATCCTATTATTTAAGTGATAGAAAAGTATTAGCAAATAGTTAGAAATAACTGACGCCATCAGGCTAAGTGGAGTCGATTGACCAGTTGAGTGCAATATTTCAGGGTGTAAAAGTGCCGTTTCAGTGTGGACTCTGGCCATGATGCACCCGAAAGACTTATAAAACAACAGTGAGTTCTATGAAGGAGTCATCTCAGCGAGCAAGAGATAAGCAAACACTGCAGGAAGTGATTGAAGAAAAAACTCCATTCAGGTTGTAACCTCATTTCTATATAAACTTTCTAAATAGACTCCAGTGCTTGACCAAATTGAGTGTCTTTTTGGGAACCAATACACTTCTTTTCATTAGCGCTATTTGTTTAGTCTATTTCATTTTTTTTTTTTTTTTTTTTTTTTTTGGGGGGGGGGGGGGAAATAAAAATTTTATTTTTAATTTGCATGTCGTAGTTTTAAATGTTTGAATAGTCATTTCGGAAATGTGTATCTTGTTACTCACAATGTTTGGTTTGTTGACATAATCATTGACGGGATTATAACCAACAAACAGATTAACCCAAATAAAATCCTTAATTAAGTTAGAAAACCACATTTTTGATTGTCTTGATTATATACTTTTAGATTTGTAAAAGGGAAAAGTGCGAGGGGACTGAATAAATTGTCAATAAACCATCATAATATTAAGAACACTCCCTTTGCGTTATTGATTGTTTGTATTTTCCACACCATCTGGTTCAAGGAACCGTGCGGTCACCAGTGATTTACGAACCAACTGGTCTACCATAAAAAGCAACGCCACACCACATAAGTGTACAATCTCCAAAGGATACGCACAATCCACCAAACATCAATCGTTCCTTGCACTTTATCACCGAGTTCAGGAAAGAAATTTATTCCTTTTGGTATCAAAAGGCAGTTTTTCGTTGTACCCACGTGTCGAATAGTGTCTACAAAATAAAAACTATTAAAAACCGGAGAAATTTAAAATATAATTTCAATTTACTTAAGAAAATTCTCCAGTTTGATTCGTCGTGGGACTGTCTCCAGCCATACGGCCAACCCAAAATCACTGTATTATGTTTTAAACCGCCCAAACCGGCCGTCTGAATCCTTAAATTAAAATTCATTAAATTCACTCCGTAAGATTGTGACTCCATTAACTTACAAATGGCTTACTCCATCTACAATAGTCTGAGCAACGACGACATCAGCAAATCCTTTGACTTTTTCTTCATTCATAATATTTCGAAGACTCTAAAAATCAAATTAACACTTCCATTATTGACACTCAGTGTTTATTACTTAATTCTCACTTGTTTAGCTGCTTGAGCTTCTCCGTAGTGTTTTGCAAATTCTCCCTCGATGACTGAACAGACCAG
Organism: Stenotaenia linearis; assembly: GCA_034700445.1. Lineage (NCBI taxonomy): Eukaryota > Metazoa > Arthropoda > Chilopoda > Geophilomorpha > Geophilidae > Stenotaenia > Stenotaenia linearis. The sequence goes on along the minus strand of JAQIXT010000902.1, from coordinate 15,948 downwards.
AGTCAGCCCTTTTCCTGCTTTTAACTGACTAGCAAAACTAATCATTTTTTTATATTTAGGTAGAAGTTCTTCGTTTAATTTACAGAGAACTAAAATTTGTGGTCTCCAGTTTTTGGTATGGGGTGGACCTTCTTCCAATCGCAATAAACTGAATCGGGCTGCTGAAAGAGCCAATCCACGCAGTCCATCTCCCCATTCTTTCTCAGCCCTAGTTTTTAAAATAAAAAATTATATTAAAATAAAAAAAAAATTTTATGAAAAGAAAAACTTACCCTCTGTATTCGATGTATTTATAAATGCAAACAGCAATGGCCATTGCTATTATAGCATAATACCAACTAGTCATAAACATAACCGTCAGTGCAAGACCGAGTGCTATAAACGAAAGTGTCCAATGATAATATTTGAATCGCGGGCGCCAGTTGGGAGTGCGTAATAGTGTTTGCAAGGCACACGCAAGATTCACGAAACCATAACACATAAGAAAAAACCTAAAATTTAAAGGTGCAATGTATCGTAAAACAAAATATAAAATTAATCAATTCAACTATTTACATGCTAACTATTGGAGTGAGCTCATCAAGAGCACCAATGAGAATTCCCAGTTCGCAAATGCAACCGCAAAGCAAAAGGGCGCGTACAGGTTCTCCTTTCGCCGACGTCACGGAGAACAAGTTCAGGAATGGGATGATATTGTCCTTAGCAATTGCTTGAAGCAAGCGAGGAGCACCTGATTCAAAAGAAAATAATTTTAATCACAATTTTCAATAATTACAATTTTAACGAGTACAAACCAGTGAGACATTGGAGCCCAGCTCCCAAGGTAGACAGAAATGCTCCTATCAAGATTACCCATTCGTTTGGCCACGCCAAATTGGCTATTACCAATTTCCCACTTATACTTTGTCCAAATCTAATTTAAAAAAATAATCAAAAATTAAAACTCGCTTTTGCACATCTCTGATTAAATCCTACTTGTCTCTTGCTAGCAATCCGTCAATAGATGCTGTGTATAAAAATACACACGAGATATCTTCATAAATTTGTCAAGGCAACTAAACAATTAACCCCTTAACCCGTAACCCATAGAAAAAGTTTAAGCAACCAACAAAGGATACAGACAAAAGATGTCGTGCAAGTGGCAGCTAACGTGCCGATGGGGATGGATTTTTGGGCGTCTGCCAAATCACCGGAACGATTTGAACCGGCCATGATTCCTGTTTATAAAGGAGCGTCAACAGTTTTCATTAAAATCACAATATTTTTCACCTGTCACAGACGGGAAATAAATTCCAACTAAAATGGTAAAGCTTGTGGTTATGTCCGCAAATATCCATGCGGATTTCGTTTCACCGTGCATGTTCGACGACTCCAACGATTCGTCTTTTTTCTTGTTTTCTTCTTCGATTATTTCGCCTTTATCCAAATAACTAGGCCAGAGATTTTCTGAAATCGCAAAATTTAATTTAAAAATGTATTCATTTAAAACACGACTTTAATGATTTATACTTAGGAAAACCCCGCTGGCAAGACCGGGTATAGCGGGTCGTTCGTGCACGTTGTGATCCTTGTAATACGGATCACAAATGGCCAAGCCTGGTTCGTCGCAAAATTTGTTGTGTAAATCTGTCTTGTTGCACTCGATGTTGTCGCCCATTGCTATCACTCGATCACCGAGAACGCATATTCTAAACACAAATCACTTATACCCTCTATTCTTTCTTTTTTTCATAAAAAAAACTCACTTCAGTGAAGGATGTCCGTACATATTAACAAAAATCCCAACATAAATAGACAAAATGGAGAACAAAACACAAACGAGAGACACTGCTGCAAACTTGCTCACAAAACGAACTCCAATGTACACGATGAGTATCAAAACTATTAACGTAATGGTGCCATAAACTCTAAAATTATTGAACATAACAGACGAATCGGTTAACTCCCCGAATATTGACAAACTTGGTGCAATATAAACCTAAAAAAAAAAAAAAAAAATCAAAAAAATCAAAAAAATTTTAAAAATCACCAAAAAATCAAAAAATCCATACTCACAATGAGAATTTCAACAGCACCTACGATGTACATGGCGGCCGCCACCGAAGTCCCTAAAAAGAAAAGTATTCCCACGGCGCCGCCGAACTCTGGACCCAAAGCTCTGGAGATCATATAATAAGAACCTCCCGCCGGTACGACGCCGTTGGTGGCGATGGCACTCATAGATATAGCGGTGAGGAAAGTCTGAGTTGATATTTCCAAAGATATTCATTGTTTATTGACTACACAATCCGCTATGAATTGGTACTTGAGAGTACTTACCACCATGCAACACATGATGACGATGAAGAAGCCTTGAACGGCTCCCGCAGTGCCAATGAGCCACGTGAGTCGAATGAAGAGGATGACACCAAAGATGTTCTGCAGACATGGTAAGTAGACGCCCAATAACGTGCCTAGACCAGCGCCCTGAGAAATTTATTTTCCTTATTAGTTTATATCGTTGTAAACGTTAAATAAAGCCCGCGTAACGACGAGGGGAATTTTATAACTCGAATAAGGTATTTTTAATGTAAAGCAGCTTTATTTTTAATGGGTTGTGTTAAAGGTAGAAATATTTTAATTTTTCCCCGCTCGTGAATGCATTGCGTATAACTTCACTTCAACGCTTCAGTTGCTGCCCCTGCGATATCGCTCCACACTTCACAGTAATACGTCCCCGTGGGTTCACAATTTTTCAAAACGAGGAGTTTGACAACTTAAAGCGATTTTTAAAAAAACGGAAAAATCGCAAAATCGTTGATATCATAAATTAAAGAGTTAAGTAAAATCCGAAGTTAATTACATCGCCGTTTCAGCCATTTGCCCATAATTCAATGTGAAGTCACGTGCAATTCTGAAAGCGTTATACGCTTTATGAAATGAAAACTCAACAATGTCGCGCAAACGGAGATAAAATTTTGGAAAACACGAATACAATTGGCAACGCATTTCGATGAATGATGTATTCACGTTATGTGGTCAGTAATTAAATTACATTGTTACCTTTGTGAACTCCTCTGAATAACCCAATTTTCCCAAACGTTAGGGCTTAACACAAACAAACTGCGACATGCGCTCAAAATTTCGATTTAGCCGTCATAATCTAATCTGCCGTGGTTTCACTTTATCGTTAAACGAGGAGGAAAAAATGTAAAATTTCAACTTTCGCACGACCAAACTTAAATAAAATCTATTTATTTACAGCATCAATTTTTTCCATCCGATTAAACGGTCATTTGAGCGTGCGCCAAACTCCGCTAACTTCATAATGACTCATATAGCAGAATCCTCAACTTCAGACAAAGGTAAACAGCTAGAAGTGAAATCGCTTCTTTACTTTCCAGCACATAAACCGCATTAAGTAAACAAGCGGATTGAAAAAAAGAGATGTTAGCACGTACTTGTGGTTTTTGTTTAGCATCTGGATCCGTAGGGGCCGGAATTGCTACATTGTAGTTAGCCAATGTGTTGATGAGTGTAGATACTTTAGGCTGATCTTGCATTTCCTCCTTGAAAACAATTCGCACTAATTATTACCGCAATGCACAACTTCCGACACTGGTTTCGTGTCAAATAAAAAGGTGGCTTACATGATACAGATAGAGGTTTTTCTCGTATCCAGATAAACTCTCTTTACTATTATCAACCACGAACGGGGTCTCATCTGAACGCGTGGCATCTCCTGAAAGAAATTTAAGAGAAAAAAAAAGTTAGAAATTGAATTTTCGCGAGTAAATTTCACACCGTTTTGAATTATACACTCCATTTCGATCGATAAAACTAAAAGTGAAGTATTTAAAGATCTTTTAAAGGTCGTTAGACATTTCGAAGGATCAATAACATTGATAAATTTGGAGAAAAACAAATAAGAAAATTTTCCATATATTTTTGTCGAAAAGTGAGGTTTTTGATAGTCACGGCTGAAAATCAATTTCGACTTCCATTACTATACCTTTGGGGATTGGAAATGACACCTACCAGCGATTGACACCCATCTGATAACCGAAAGGATTAAAGCGATGTTCTATTCTTAGCAATTTTATGGTATTTATTCATCTTTGCTTGTCAATAAAATCGCAATCACTGACATAATTAAAACAACCAAAATCCCTCTGGAGATTTCACAAACTCGAACTAATTAAACCGTCGGTTTTACTCCTCACGTCCAATTTTACTTTTAATTTGGTTTAAAAATCAAGAAATTGGAGCAAAATAAATAAAAATGTAATTACTAAAACGCTGTTTAATTGGAAGTGAATTTATTCCTGCGAAAGGGTCAATTTCAGCTTTACGTTTGACACTTTAAGGGAACATGGATATGCGAATGGAACGTTTCTGCTTTAAAATCGAAAGTTGTGTTCTTTTTGCTGCAACGGATTAGAAGCATAATGGAAATATACAAAAGCGCATTTTCTACATCGTTTTTCGTTTATTCTTTGAATTGGAACGAGAAAATTTCGGTTTGCCACATATTTTAAAGGCCGATGTTTAATTTGTTTGTTTTTCCGAGTGTTATCACTGGAAATTTTAAATCCAAGAAATATGGAGTTGTGTTAATTAAGTAATTAGTAAACAGCTAATTACGATGTAAATTATTGTAGGTGGCAAATAAAGACGAAATAAAATGTTAGTAAAAATTAAGTGCGGCTTTTATCATTGATTAACATCAATTTCTCAATGGAGTGGAAAAATTAAGCATTGAAAAAATACAAAAAACCACAATTGGCACTTTTCCAAATGAATGAATGAATGTCATCAGTTGAATTTCAACTGGATGGATTCGATGTGATTAAACAAAAAATAATGACGATTGGGTGCCGGACGGCGATAAAAAAATATAAAAATGGAGGGAAATATATAAAAACGTCACTGCGGTATAAAAAGTTCATAAACTAGGATAAAATGATCGGATTTACGAAAGAAGTGGAAAATTATCGACCAAGGCCACGCACAAATCGCATCTTACATTTTTTCCACTTTTCACATTTTTTTAAATTAAATTTTTATTTGTTTGGGTAACAATGCATCGAAAGGGGAAATAAAAAGTAAAAATCAATTTATACGGTAGAAAAATATAATGGTAAAAGTGAGAAATCAACAAAAGAGATTTATCGATTGTAAAATTCCATGAAGAATAAAAAAATAAAAAAATTTAAATAAAAAAGTGTCAAAAGTCAAAAAGTACATTGTAATAAAAATTGTAATAAAAAATTATTTAAGGCCGCGCTCAAATTCCCCATTAATCTTAAAAAGAACGAACAACATGAAAACTACGGTCCAGTGATTAAGGCGCGCGATAGAGTAAACACAAACTTAAAACCATCTGTCAAATTGAAAAATAACTCATTAAGAAAACATCCGAGTCAAAGGTAACAAATTACTTTTTCTAACAAACACTCAAGAAAATCGAATTTATAAAAATGTACAATTTTTTTTTTTAAAATTATAAAAATTTATAAAAATTTAAAAAATTTATAAAAATTTAAAAAATTTATAAAAATTTAAAAAATTTATAAAAATTTAAAAAATTTATAAAATTATAAAAATTTGTAAAAAATTATAAAAATTTATAAAAATTTATAAAAATTTATAAAAATTTATAAAATTACGAATATTTAATAAAAATTTAACAAAAATTTAACAAAAATTTAACAAAAATTTAACAAAAATTTAACAAAAATTTAACAAAATTTAACAAAAATTTAACAAAAATTTAACAAAAATTTATAAAAATTAAATTTATCGTACAAAAACACTACAAAATTTACCGGAAATTCATTTAAAACCATAAACACAACGTTTCTTTAAAACAAATTTAATTATTCTTATTTTTAGCAAACCGTGTCTTGCGGCGCTACTTCCGCGGATTATTTCACACAAAACACCACACACCACACACACCAAAAAAAAAAAAAAAAAAAAAAACTCAAGACATCATTATAACAATGTACAAAGCCACTTCTAAAGGTCGACAGCCAGACCTGGAATCAAGAAGAGCTCTTTCTCTTCTCTACAACAAGAAGCAATCTAATCCCCAAACATATTTTAACCTTTACAAGATCCCTCGTTCAAAAAAAAAAAAAAAAAAAAAATTCAATCTCCTTCAACTGACCTTTACATAATTAAATCGATATAACAAACCGTGTAAAATACACCAAAAATATAATTTAACCCATTCTTAACCACAGTTAATTCAAAATCCTCAGAACTGCAAATTTAAGGATTTTCTGTTGCCATGACGACAGTTAATCTCCCAATGCATGAGGCCACTCCATAGGCAAAGCACGCAATTTGAGAAAGAAATGACGATAATGAAGTTGGTTAACTGCGAACAGGATAAAGTGGAGGAAAAAAACGAGAAGATCAATTAAAATGAAGATGATGGAAAAGAAGGAAATTGTTAAGCCTCTAATGAATGAACCGCTTCGACACACCATTTCAAGGCTAAGCTCAAAATAGAAGTTATGTAGTGTATAAAGTAAGAAAAATCAATGTGCGAGACAGAGAGATAAGAAACAATTGCAAAAGCAAAGCAGGTATATATTTATACGTGATGTACGAACCGGTCAATATTTAGGTCTGGTTCACAGCACCAAAAGAAATTTATTTGCGTTATAAATCATTTTTTCTCATAAATAAAAATAATTGAAAAATAAATTTTAAAAATGCGATTTTTTCATATTAACGTGTTGCGGGCAAGTGTGCTTCGAGGGGCAGCCCTTAAATTTCGGTTCCAATTGTTGAAATGTAATTTTTTTTTTTTAAAAAACAAATGTGCGTGTTTGAAATTTTTCTTGTCGCATAATGTTACGTTAAACAAGAGGAATTTTAGCAATTCATTAAGGTGGTATTTATTTCTTACTGTTGAATTTCCCTTTCTCTCCATTTCACATTATTCCCCATTTGTTTGCTCACAAGCGGATTACAACAGCTGAGCTATTTTGATTAAAAAATAAAAAAAAACAAATAAAAAGATAAATCAGAAAACAACAAGAGTTTTATTATTCCACGACCCACGGAATTATAATTGCAAATTTTAAACCGTGTTTTTATTTCTCCCATTTAAATCCCTCTTGGCAATGAAAAAAACAGAAAACAAGCAAAACAAATGACTGAGACGAGCGAGATAAACAAAAACCTCAATCCCTCATTGAAAACAATCAAAATGATCATCAAGAAGAAGAAGAAAATAAAATCAAATCTAACGCCTCCTTTCTATCTTTAGAAAACATTATCGTGATCTCGGTTATCTGGGAAATAAAGAAAATATACGGTATATGAAAAAATCGATGTGGAATCTCATCAAAAGAGTTGAAAGAGAAAAAATGGTTGATGCAGTTGAAAATCCACTCAAATCTCAGTCCACAGAAACCAATCCAGGAAACTACGAGATAAACCATTTCCTTCTGTGTCCCCTCTCTAATTTGTGGCCCAATGCTTGTTATTTTTCGTGTTTTTCGCTTCCACGTCGTTAACCCGCAACCTAACGCTATATATTTCATACGTTCGTATATAAAAAATAATATAAAAATAGAAATATCACAAAATCGCCATTACTCATTCCGCCACCGTCTTCTCCATTACCCGATTTCAATTCGCACGTTTTCTCAACTGATTCCCAGCAATTACGTTAAATTCGCAGCTCCATGCCGCGATTTGCGCGTGCGTAGCTTCCTACATTTATTTTCCTTTTTTTTTTTATTTGTCTACTGGCTACACGCCAACCGCTTCCGACCAGACACACTCCCGAACGCCGTCGAATTTCCAGCAAAACGCCGTGAACGAAACTGGAGAAAAAATTAGTAATTGACTCGTGAACTGTGACGTCAATCGAACGACCGAAACGGCCATTGTGCGCTTTTTGTTGCGGGAGATCTATTCGTGACACCCGGTAATGTTATTTATAGGTAGATAGAACCGGATGAGCTTAATGGAAAATTAACAAGACAGCACGCCCATGAATCTTGTATAAATCACATCGCTTTAAAAGGTCACGTATTTCACACGGGATTACTAAAACTCGAGGATTTCGCGGCTCAATAGCGCACTTTAATGTTTTGTCCTGTAATCACTGGAGTGTGAATTATCCCTCTCGTGTCTCGAATAAATTATAAATGAATTCTGTCAAAACTCCAATTTTTTCCAATAAAAAAAAAAAAAAAAAAAAAAAAAAACTCACCGTCCTGCACCCTGTCCACGCTATTTTCCTTTCCATTATTTTCCAACAAGGGGATCATGTCAAACAAAAGTTAACGGAGATTCAAACATAAACACAACTCGACTTGCATAAACGACGAAGAAAACAAGAGCGAGGCAGCGCGCGTCGCTTTATGTTGGCACGTTGTGCGCATCTTCGCTCTCCCAGCATCCCTCTAACCTCGTAATCGAACCTGCCGTATCAACCCCACCCTTCCACACACACACACCCACGACATCTCTCCCCAATATCGCATACCGGTGTTTAATATACAACAAATCAGACAACGGAGCAACTCGAATAAAAATAGAAAAGCAACCCCTGCACGGTGGCTGCCCACATGTCGTGCTGTGCGCAGGGAAAGCCGTCACTCGGGCGACTCAACGCGTTCACCGTCTACCGCCTCCCACTAAGATAAAAATCCCATTTTATTTATTTCCACTCTTTTGGCAACATGTTTTGCAAGTTAGTTGATGTAGTCATTAGTAAAATTCCCATTAGCGAATTCTCGTCATTCCTCGCAGCTACAAATTAAGTGGCGTCACTTCAAACGAGATTTCCCCTTACAAACCGACGTTTCCTAAGAAACAACACAAAAAAAACGGTACGGAATGCCCAAAGTAATGTACGGCTTGGACTCGAGCATTCATTGCGTGAAAGGGTCCTCCCACCGTATTGATCCGCGAAACCATTCCGCATTCTTGCAACGAGTCTCGCAATCCCTTATTATTATTCCTTTTATTTGAAAAAATAATAATAAAATATAATATAAAGTATGAATTTTTAAAAGCGTGTTGAAATATTATTCACTTTAACTACTTAAAGCGAATGTGATATGCAGATTACGCGAGTCTGAAAGGCAGTACGACGTGCCCTCTTGCCGTTACTGCTTTTCACAGACTGCACATCATTACATATATTAGCTGTACATCTTTCACGGCAACTGCTTTGGGCAGTGTGTGGTACGCAGTTGTTCTGCAACAGAGCTACGGCTATTGCGGGGCAAGACCCCATGGGTGTCTTATTATTTTTATCCGACGGAATTTACAAGACGTGTTTGATAGACGTTTGTTTGCTCTTGGGTCCGATGCGAGTATATACTGCAATGCCTCCCATTGTTTTCGCAAACAGTGAATAATTATGTACTGTTTATATTACTGCGAGGAAAAGCGGTTTCCATGTTAGAATTTATCGGATACCGAGTGTTAATTGTTTTAAATAGCTTTACGATCATTGGAAAGTAATTAAACATTTACAATTCTTTTCCAGCATAAAATATTTGTTTGTGTGAGATTTTTTAATTACTTTTCAAGAAATTTTCGCCGTAAAATGAATAGAATTCCAACTGTTTCCACAGAAGCGACCAAATAAACCAGTAAATGTTATTTCAATGTTGATCAGATGTTGTAAAATTAATATAAATATGCTGAGTCAATAGAGAGTTTGCGGAGAACAAAACTTATGTTTTATAACTTATAAATTCCATGTTAATTATAAATCTAACTTATATTTAACATGGAATTTATAAGTTATTAGACATAAGTTTTGTTCCCCGCAAACTCTAATGTTTACATATGTCATTTTATAAAACAATAATTCAACATTTAATGTTGATTTAATATTTATTTTATTGTTTATATAACATTACTTATTCAACAGTTTTTTTATAACATTAAATCAGAGTGTAATAAACATTGAAATAATGTTTTTAAAAATGACATTTTAATGTTGTTTCGACATTTTTAAAAAATCAACTTTCGCGGTTAAATTTAAATAGAAATTTAAACTTTCCAATACAAAATAATCAATAACTTTGAAAAATAAGCAAATACATACTTCTTCCTTAAAATACACTTTTCTTGCTGCGTTAGCTTACTGTATATACTACTACGGTCAGCAAATAGACTTGTCCTCCAATTTCCAAAACATACGCTCACTCACGAGCACTTAAAGTGCTTTTCCCAGTAAATCGTTACTATCAACACACTTATTCATATGTCATTCTAATAACACTATGGAAACACGCTTCGTGTCGACTCCCAACACGTTAATTGTAAATCACAAAGATGTTACATTCAAACGAGTATATTACCTATAAATTTTTTCCCCTTAAAGCCTTAAAGGGAAACCCGAATTAAATTTTCAAAATACTTCTGTAAGTACCTCAAACTCTGAATAATCCCTCGCAACACAGGATTTAGCACTGACAGTAACAACATCACTCTTCATCTGAATTGTAAAATATTAAAACGCAAAACTCATATTTCTTAAATTATGGTAAAGTGCTCAAAATAAGACGTCATTTTGTATTTCTTCATCACTTTTTTATTCCCTTACTCCCCCCTTCTTAAAAATCGATTCGATTTGAATTTCTCGTTTAAAATTAAATAAAACTTTCATCCAAAAAAATCGAAACATCCTTTTGACAAAAATCCCCTTTAATCTCGAAAACCCGCGTAATTTATTAATTTACCTCGCCATCGTTAAACACGACTTCGATTACCCATGTTATCCGAGCACCTGCGACAAACCTCCTTGAACCGTGACCTTTAAACCCTTAAACAAAGGTAAGGATAAAACGCGGGACGAATTTAAATCGTCGAAAACATATTTACACATCGCATTCGAACATAAAACTCTCTTCCCCCCTCGAGAATAAAATTAATCACGATAAAATCAATAAGTCAATACGAGATTGAAGAGCAAACACAAACCCATTTAAGAAATTGAGTGAAAATCCATCAATAACGTTTGGCTATTCCCTTTACGCAATTCTACTTACGAGCGAAAGAAAAAAAAAATCGCCATCGATCTTGGCCGCTGAATTAGTCGTCGTGTTGGTGACTAACACAAATGAACGCGTCAATGCCGCTAATGAACAAAAAAGTATTCGATTCCAGTCAAAGTGGCGTTCGTTAATTACGTGAGTTGTGCGTCGGGTTTAAGGATGTGATGACAAGTCGTTTCGTCTTTTTTATATGCCCGGTGAATATGGCGAGGAAATGATGTCGAAGTGAAATTTCCATCAATAAAAGTCTTCTTTTTATTTCCACGCCTTTTTTCCTTTCCTTCCTTGTCAATAAAATAAGATAAAGCCAAATGACTTGTATGGTTTTTAGTAGCAATCAATTTTTTATTTTACATTTTCCTTTTATGGTTTGCTTCTCCAAATTGAATTTCCAAATTGTTTCAAGAAAGTATGGTGAAAGGAGTATGAGGAATTTTAATTGATCGAATGTTAAATCAGTATTTCAATCAATGTCGTGGCAAGAAGCAAAAGCTGGCACCGATTTCCAAACACGAAAAAAAAAACCAAAAAAAACAAAAAAAACCAATTGATCCAAGAAAACGAGTAGAGAAGAACCTCCCACAAAGCTAATCGTTGTTATTTCCTTTGAGAGGAAATAAGTACCTGTAAACATCAATTTATTCCATTTAAAAGCGATAAGTTTCTTTGTTTATTCGCTCGTTATTATCTTTGTTTCATTCTTCGCGGAGAATAAATTTCAAACTTGAAATAGCGTCGACATATTTTGTTGTGTTCCAAATGAAACCTTCCACGAGACTTCACATCAAAATCAAATCCAATCTAAAATTGCAAATGCAAATGGCGTCGGCCTTGATCGGCGTCATTTGTATTTCTTTCTTTGTTGCCGCAGCTGTTCTTTCTCTCCCGATACATTTGAATGGCAAAAACATAAATAGTCTTAGGAAACGTAAGAAATCTCTGTGGAGTGTGATGTTGAATGCAGTATTCTATTGGAGCGAACATTTAACTTGAGGCGATCACGTGACAAATAGCGAAACCACACGGTTGTAATCAGTTGTAATCTGATGCCATTAAACATTTTGTTGTCATTTCCTGTTTACTTATTAATATAAGGTGTCATGTTTAACGTTCGTGCTGTGGGGAGGTGTATCAAGGTGTATTGACCCAATAACAAAAAGGAAAAATCGAATCCATTCGATGGACGATGGAAATAAACCTTGCGCCATCTAATGATAAAATCCGAACTAAAAGTTGTGGTCTGAAGATAATTACTGTATTTCATCGATTCTAAGACGCCAGCGGTTCTAAGATGCACCTACATTTTCGGACCACTAAGGTTAGTTTATTTACTTCTGACAAAACCCACAAATCCAAGAAGCCCCGTCATCAAATTAAAGCCGCAACTTTAATTTTGACATTTTAAACGACACTAAAATGATAAAATCCATCAAATAAATGTAACTTTTATAAACACCATTTTCATAATGGTGTCATCAAATTTAAATCGAAATCCCAATGATAATTTGACGATTCGGAACAGAAGAGTGGCTTTTATTCGATAAAATGTGATACGATTATTATTTCTTTCATTTCGGCTTTTCAATTACACGTGTTATACTTTTCCCAAGATAATGTGGTACCGTTAAACGCCATAACTAAACTAATCCATTCATAAACCGCAAAGAATTAAGCCGTCACCTTTCAACCCAACAGTTGCTTTGCTTCAACCTTACAACAGTTTACGCGCTATAATGTATGCAATGCGCCACTATCACTTCGTACTTGAAACAGTCAACCGGAATTTAATTACAAACTTTCATTAAATTTCGCTCCTCAAATAACAGCAGCTTTGAATGCAGCAGATTAAATAAAAAAGGGAAATTTGATTATCTCAAATACAGCTTCAAACCATTTTCCACACTGCAGTAGATGAATTACAGTTTATCCACTCAACCACCGGTCACATCTGTATTGTGGTTGAGCAAACCCAATAAAATTGTATAGACCTCCATGCGCGTATTTAATGTTTGAATAACGGTAATGAAATAAACCGCCATTTAATTTGGACAAAAGAAAACACTTCATGTTGACACAATGGCAAAACAAATAATATGTAACAAGGCTGTGGAGTAGTAAAGCTTAGGAAATATTAGTTAGTGAATTTAGTTTATGTAGCTTTTATCTCTATAATTTTATATCCAGTGAAATAGATCTGGAAAAATCCAACTGAAGCAAGGTAGAGAGAGAGAGAGCCATCTATTAGGTGGTGAGCTCCTGAAACTTTCTTGACATTGTTGAGCTGGTTTCTTGTGATGTCACATGAAATCTTACCATTGAAAATGCATAGGAAGAATGGCTGGGGTAGCATTACGCTACGAACAAGCAGCAATCATCTGCAATGGTGGGAGTGGGCTACGTCATTTTTCTAGTTTTCTCAAAGTAAGTCCCCGACTTTCACGGATTTGTAGACACGCGATTGGGATAATTGAACTTAAATTAGCATTTCCACATACAAATAGTCACTCCAAATTGTGACCGGGTTCCTGGGATTTCACCAAGGGGTACTGGGTGAAGGGTCTCACAAAATATAGCAATTTGTATATATGTAATGCACAGTTACTAGTTTCATTACCATTTTTGTTTATATACACCAATTGCAAGTTATGTCTGGTTCGTGATGCAACATCGGTATATACATTTAACATTACGCAATATTTCTTAACGCAATATTTCTTCTTAAACAAATGACTCTGGAACGAATCGATCGCACAAGTTGGGGACTTACTGTAATGCAAAAAAGTATTGATCCAATTTTTATAACTCTTTAAAAGTAATGTGAAAAAAATGACATTCTACTAACTTTCCGGACCCACCTTAGATGGCTCTCTCTCTACCTTGAACTGAAGTTTAATTGAACAGAACGATAAAGGAAGTTTATAGCATTACTGTCATGATTACATTGCTAATAAATAGTATCTACTTTATCCATCAGTACACATGAGAGTCTAAACTTAATCTGTAGCATTAAACAGTGGTTGGTCCCACGTTCTGAGAATGAAATCTGTTTGGAAACTTAATCTGTAATGCTCAACAATGGTTCTGACATTGAATAACAAATTGTGCACCATTTGTAACTTGGAACAATGACGTCATGTGCATCGCCTCCGATTAAATCTCGTTTGGCCGAGTTTGTCCGCTCTGCAGTGGCGTTGCATGAAAACAGTTCCACTTTAATTCATTTCTGCAAAACTAATCGCATCTAATTTTTGAAACTAAACTGGAAAATTTTCCATCTGAATGTGCAACTTATTTTAAAAACTTTCAATATCGCACACTCTTTAATCATAGTACCGCACTTAATGAAAATTTTTCTTATAAATTATTGCTATTAAAGGATTAAAAGATTTTTATTAAATTACTGTTTGTGATTTCACCCACGCATTCAGTAAACCGAAATTAGGACTAAGTTATGTACATATTCTGTTAAATCGTTGTCGGCGCCATATATTATTTATATTTATCATTTCAATTTTATGAATAGTGAATTGAATTGAAAAATACGTAGTAACACATTTGTAAATCTAATATTCAAGAAATCAACTTCAACCTCCTCAATCATAGTGATTTAGTGCGACAATTGTTTTATGAAAATATGAATTATAGGTAGTGCGAAACGGCTTACGTGGTAGAATATTCTATTCTAACGGTGTGAAAGAAGGCAATAAAGAGGATAGATTCATCTTCTCTTGTATTTTACATTTTCTGCTATAAATTCTAGAGAGGAAAGTTTGAATTTATACATCACTCTCACTCGTGTAATTTTATCTTCATTGAAAAACAGCAGAAAAATTAATTTTGAGTCAAAATATTTTTTCCACAAAAATAAATAGATGGGGCGTAAATTTCAATAAAACATCAAAATTTATACAATTCTTGAAATAAATAAAATTTGGAATTTACATTTTTTAATAAAAAAATTCAGAAATTTGAATTAATTAACTCAAAATTCCTTTCCACTCTAAATTCCCATTTAATTAATTATACTGAAGTAATTTAAGCAAAATCTATAATTTCCTAGAAAAGTAAATTACTGTTTATCTCTACCTCAATTGATTTGTTAAAAACTACCTCGAGGTTCGCGTGTAAATGGTCTATTAGAACGTCATGTCAATACGTCAACTGTAATCATTTCTTCAACAGTGTACACAAGTCCTCACCATCTGGTACTAACCAGTGAATTAAAATTTCCAATCTGACATCACTGGGGGCTGATGTCAAATTGTGCGAGTTAACCTTCAAGAATCATGCTGGGTCAAAGCTGCCCCTTGTGGCACGGCAACCCGCATTGCCGTGAAGTCAACTTTTACTTCGCATTTAGTTTGATCTAACAAACAAAAAATAAATTATTGTGCCTGAATGCCAATGGGTTGGCATGTTGACGGTAAATGAAAAGAAAATGACAGCTGACTCTTCACATGAAGGAATGAATGAATTGTGTTCATGATGAAATGATATTGAACTGTTGCCATTGACAACTATAATAATGTATTGAAGGAATGTTAGAGTTTGCGGAGAACAAAACTATTTCTTATAAACTTATAATCTCAGTATTAAATCTGACTTGGAATTTATAAGTTATAAGATATGTTTTGCTTTCCGTAAACTCTCTGCACTAAAAAATACCAACTTAAAATGATTGAAACAAACAATAATGGCTTTACAGTATTTTAACTATAATATATTAAAGCAAACAATAATTGGTTTATTTTAACTATAATATATTTTAGCAAATAATACTAGGTAAACGCTGCAGTTACTTTCACGTTGATGATGAGCGAGCAATAACATCAGTTATGTTTTCTTTGGATAATAGAGAGTTTGCGGAGAACAAAACTTATGTCTTATAACTTATAAATTCCATGTTAATTATAAATCTGACTTA
>JAQIXT010000901.1:0-22205 GCA_034700445.1 Stenotaenia linearis | reverse complement strand
TACCTATTTCCAGCTGTGCATTTAAAGAAAACCGTACTGGTTGTCACACCGTTCAATTCTTCGATCGATGATCAAGTATTAGATTTAAAGTAAGTATTAGAGAATTTACATTAATATCGAGTCACTTACGAAACGATTTCTTTAAAGCGTAAACGACATTCCTGCGTGTTTTTTGGATCCAGAGCGGAAAGAAATGCCCGAACTTAAGAATGGATTACTTAAGTAATATTTTTTAAATTAAAAATGTATATTTAATTTGATTCCTTATTTATTTAGAGGCAAGTTTCGTATTGTATATATGACACCTCAAACGTTGCTGTCGAATTCTCAGTTTTTAACTTTATTAAATAAACAAGCAGGTATGAACGGACATTTTTTTATCCTTGCACTTTGTTAATCATTTTTTCCTCTTTTTAGGTATCTGTTTGGTCGTAGTAGACGAAGCTCATCGTGCTTCTCATCGGAGCAACGGTTTTCAATCAGATTTTAAAAGAATAGAATCGGTTCGGAGTTGTCTACCAAATGTGCCGTTTATGGCTTTAACAACAACGGCAACTTCCCAAATTAAAAACGATATTATATCCGCTTTGAACATGAAAAATGCGATTATCACGTGCACTGGCTTTGATCCGTCTGTTTTAATTTTTAGCTTTAATCGAAATAAAGTTTTAATTTTTTAATTTATTATTGTAGAATCAATGTGTACTTCGACTTCGTTCAAAAATCGACTTCCATTTTGAAAGATTTGAAGCGTTTTTTGAAAGTTGAAAACGACGATCGCTATTACTTCGATGTTCCCACGATTGTTTATTGCCCGACTACAACACTCACTGTAGCTATAAACAACATTTTATTGGCATTGGGCGTACGATCGTCTGCTTATCATTCAGAAATGTCGACGATGGAAAGGCAGAAGTCTCATAATAAATTTGTTAACGATCAAATTGAGGTAAGTAGTTATATTTATTAGTTTCAAGTTTAATTTTTTTTAAAAAAAATAGGTAATTGTAGCGTCTTCATTGTCTGATTTGGGAATCGATAAACCGAACGTTAGACAAGTCATTCATTACGGAGCACCGAACGATATAGAGTTGTTTTATCGACAAATGGGAAGAGCAGGTCGCGATGGATTATCAAGTGCTTGTCGCTTGGTTTGCAATAAGGGAGATTTCCAGTTCTACAGGTTTTTATTTACACTTTTTAACATTAATGATTTTTTTTAATGTTTAAAGTATGTACAAATAGGAGATTTTTAACGGATGTGAAATCAAAAAAATATCGTCTAATTAGAGAAGAAAAACTTTGTGCGCTGGAACGCTTTGTAACGACAACGGCATGTCGAAGAAGGATCTTGTTGAATTACTTCGAAGGGAAATCGATAAAAATTCATGCAGACGTAAATTCGTGCTGTGATATTTGCTCGAAAAGGCAAGTTTATCGATCTACTTTCTCTATTTATTTTTAAAAGTAATAACAATTTACAGACTACGGTTAATGTCGAATGTGACTAAAAAGGATTACGGAGTTGAAGCACTTCAACTAATGGACGCGATTAAATTGACAGAAGGAGAACATGGGCTCAGCATTCCCATTTTCGTTTTACGAGGCTCGGTATTTGTTAATAAATATTATTTTTATTTAGAATTTTGTCATTGATTCGATGTTATTTAGGATAATGAATTTGTTTCTGACCATTGCAAGACTGACAAGACGTTCGGTGGCGGAAAGTGAGTTTTGAAAACAAATTATTGCAACATTATTATATAAAATGTGTTTTGATTGCAGACTTTATTCTGAGCAATGGTGGTCCAGCTTAGGTAAGCGATAGGTTTTTTAAGTGTTGCGATTAATTGGAAAAGAGAAATTTCAGGCCAGTTACTTCTCAAAGACAATTATCTCACGAGAACAACATGCGATTCACGTGTTAATGGATGCATGGTTCGTAGGGAAACCATCCGTTTAAGTCCCGAAGGAAGATACTGGTATACGATATGTCAAAGCAAAGGGGTTGCAATGCCCTTGTTATTGAGCGACCGCTTCGAGTACGAATTTAAATTGAGTCTTCAATTGATTTTTTTAATATGAATTTGATTTTTTTTAAAGGTCGGACGAGAATTCCCATCTGGCATTTGCTTCAAAAGAGTAAAATCGATTATATTTCTTTACGATCATAATCAGTTAATTAATCTGACGGTTAATTTCGCAGTTTTCTCACTGGGCGGGAAATGAATCGATTGATGAAACAAACCGAACGAAATCGAAATAGTAATGATCCGTTTACTGCTCAAATGGATCACGACGAACTTAACGCGCATCTTCTCGACATTCGGAATAAAATGGCGGTGGAATTGAAACTGGCAACTTACATGATATTTGACGATAAAGTCATGTCGACATTGGCACGTTTACGACCGACAACTCGTGACGATTTAAAGCAAAGTTCGTTATAAAGTGTTAATAATATTTTTTTAATTTATTTATTTATTTTTTTTTTATAGTTGATGGTGTATCGCAAGTAAAAGTCGAAAAGTTTGGAGATAAATTTCTGGCATTTATTAAAAAAAATCC
Organism: Stenotaenia linearis; assembly: GCA_034700445.1. Classification (NCBI taxonomy): domain Eukaryota; kingdom Metazoa; phylum Arthropoda; class Chilopoda; order Geophilomorpha; family Geophilidae; genus Stenotaenia; species Stenotaenia linearis. Next base: position 19,637 of record JAQIXT010000901.1, on the reverse strand, counting down.
ATTCGAACATCTCGTGGCAGCAAATATAGATCAATTGGAATCGAAGTCTTTCCTTACACCTACGCAGCAAGAATCGTACGAAATGGTCGAATCTGATGGACAAAATATTGTATTTGATTTACTAGAGTTACATTCAAATATTAATTATTTTTTTTAAATGTAGAAAGAAGTTGCTGTGAAACGGAAATCTGCCGTCTCCACTATTATTAATCATCTCTGTACTGCCATTGAAATTGGTTTTCCGGTTAACGTAAAAAGGTTAGGAGTTACTTCCATGATTTTCGGTTTGATCGTCGACAGAATTAAAAGTCCTCCGATTAATAACGGCAAGTTTTTTTATAAAAAAAATATTTCTAAAGTGCTCTTGTTGATATTTTTCGTTTTCATCAGATCTGACCTGCAGTTTGGAGAAAATCAAAGCCCAGTTTGCGGACAATATAAGCTACGAACAAATTAAAGTTGTGATTGCGTTACTGAAGAGAGAAATTAATGCTAAAAGTCAACCAAAAGAGGTTTTTTATTATTTTAAAATTTATTTTATTCCTTGATTTTGAAAAATTTATTTTAAAGGAAATCGGATGGACCAGTTCGAGTGAGAATGCAGTTGCAGATTGCAGTAAAAGCATCGGGCAGAGTTCAATTAAAAATACCAGTCCAGTTGCAGGTTGCAGTAAAAGCATCGGGCAGAGTTCAATGCAAAAACCGATTGCAGTTGCAGGATGCAGTAAAAGCATCGAAAAGAGTTCAATGAAAAATCCAATTGCAGTTGCAGGTTGTAGTAAAAGCAATGGACAGAGTGCAAAACGTAAAATTAGAAATGTGGATGACATTTCGCAGTCAAATGTACAAAAAATAAGAAAAGTTAATTCGAGAAGAGGAAAACCATAAAATTCTGTTCTTTTTAATCATTCTTTTTGCATTACGTTGTCGTTTAATAAACAGTTCTTACGATTTTCAAGTTTTCGTTTTCTCTGTTTCACGTCGCTCTCTATTGTCGCTTGCTTAGAACTAAACGATTGATAGTGAGTTTGAAGTTCTCGCGTGAGATGGCACTCCGTTTCAAAACTAAACCTCGTGACTTGGCAGCTGGTTGTAAAACGTGCTTTTGTACATCATTTAATTTATCAGATATCGATGTCATTCAATCTAGTTATCGAGGCGGATTGAGTCATACCAGTATATTTAGGTTCACGGCGATCAGATGACAACGACGAGTTGATGCGAAACACGAACGGTAACAAGGCTCAATAATTAAGTTACAGAAATGTTCAGAGTACTAAGTTCTGAGGATGATTCGGAAAGAACCCCACTACTGCTGGCGGGAAATGGGTAAAAATGTAAATTACATTACCGTTGCTCAATGTAATTTTTATTTTTTTTTGTTAAAGGGAAATTGACGCAAGTGTAGTAGGTTTTGCTAATGCAATCAATGTTAGCCCAGACGAGTTGATATCGTCGGAGGCATCTTCGGCTTCGGTACCAATTTATAACTTTTGAAATATTAAAATATTTGTTTAATACTAATTGTGCGTGATTGTAGACGATAGATCAGTCGGCCGAAAAGGGGAAACAAAACAGTTTCTTCACTGTGTGAGTATTTTTTAATTTTTGTATGAATTATTGAAACTAAATGGAATGCTTTTGATGTTTCAGATTTGCGCTATGGAATGCAATGATGGGCACGTCGATTCTAACGATGCCGTGGGCTATAGAACAAGTAATAAAGTGGTATTACGACGAGTTCTAACTTTTTCTAATCTATTTTTTTTAAGGCAGGATTAACTTTGGGAATCATTTGCATGGTGTTTATCATGGGTTTATGTTGGTACACGGCACTTCGAGTTATTCAGTTGCCGTCGCTCGTGGGTAAGCGAGTTAATTTAGCAGTTTATACATACCGTAATAATGCTTTGCATTATAGGAGTGGACATGGAGGTGGCCGAATTTACTGATTTATGCGGCGATTTGTTACAATACGGATCTAAATGGATTGCACTGGGATTTTCTTTAATCGCTTTGGTTGGTGCGATCATCGTTTACTGGATCCTCATGTCCAATTTTTTGTACAACATCGTCACGTTCATTTACTGTAAGCAGTTAGACAGCAAGTTCAGACAGGAAACGTAATTTTTTTTGTTGTTTAGTCAGAGCGACGAACAGCAGCTGGGCAATTGTTACTAATTCGAATCACTCTGACGTATATTGTCCAGTCATCGTGCCAGCAAATACCAATCACACCACGGTCGATCACATGAATTTTCTTTTCGTGCAACACCAACACGAGACGTTTGAACAAGTTTGGAACTTGAACACCGTTCCGATATTTCTCGTGTTGATCGCGATGCTTTTGACTAATTATAAATCACTGGTTGTATTCACAAAACTGAACGGCTTGGGTCTCGTGTCCGTCATTTTTTTAACCATTTTCGTTTCCGTCAAAGCTCACAATTGGGGTATCAACGTCGATTGGCACAATAAACTCGAATGGGATTATATTCCACGTTAGTACACCTCAATTGATTACTTTAATTTCAGTAAATTAATTGGTATTTATTTCAGAATATAATTCTAATTTTCCCGCTTTGACCGGGACTCTGACTTTGGCCTTTTTTATACACAACTGCGTCTTGGCAATAATTAAAAATCAAAAGAATCCCAAAAATAACGTAAGCTTAATATGAAATTTTTTTTGTTTGTAATTTTGTTTTGTTTTTTTAATTAATCAATTTTGATTTTCAGGTCCGTGATCTAAGTTTAGCATTTGTGTTTGTTTGCATCACTTATCTCATAGTCGGAGTCGTTTTTTATATTTCTTTTCCACTCCATAAATTATGTATAGAAGATGTGAGTCATTTAGATTAAATTCTTCATTTATCTTTTTAATATACATTATTTATCATTTCAGAATCTGTTAAACAATTTTCACAATTCAGACATGCTTACATTCGCAGCGCGAATTTGTTTATTGATACAATTTTCAGTCGCTCTTCCTCTCATCATGTTCGTCATCCGTAAACAAATCCTCCACGAAATATTTCCGCACAAACCGCATCAATACAGACACATAATTCCCATAAATATTGCGTTGATCACGATAGGCGTTATCTTCGCGATTTTTTATCCGCACATAAGTTTTCTGATTAGGTAGGTTATTAGGTCAAATACATGCAATCTATATTTTTATTCACGCGTTTTTTTTAATAATCAGATACACGGGAGCTCTGTGCGGTTTGGTCTACACGTTCGCTTTACCTTGTTTGACGTACCTGAAAGCGATGCAACGTCGCGGACAACTCACCAAATTCAATGTGGTCTTCCATTTTTCCCTCATAGTTCTCGGTGCAGTTAATTTGGCGGCTCAATTTTTCGTTTCGCAACGTTATTAATGTTTATGAAATTTATAAATACTTATTTTTTGTAACTAGGACCTGTTAATACTAAAATTTTATTCTTTGAGTTCGCTTTTTGATTTGACTCCCATTTGGGCCAGGAATTTTGTTTCTAATTCGAGATATTGTTTAAAAGTGACGTACATCGCTTCGTCCGGATCCACCACTTTGGTTTCGCTTCGACCGAACTAAGAGCACAGACGAAAGATAAAAGAAACTCAACGTTTGTGTTTGTACCGCTCACTATTCTGGTCCCTTCGGTCGTGACCGTCGCCGATACGGCAGGTTTCGTCAAGCTTTTCTCTCTTCTTTCTCTGTGATATTCCTTTCTTTCGCGTCGGTATTTCCAACATTCGACTTCGGAGTCGAAAAACGCTTGCAACGAGCTCATTTCGTCGGACGTTGCGTTCAACAGATAAGGCGGTAGAATGAGCAAATGCAAAGTTCCCAGATTATCGGCAGCTGCCAGCATAAAATCCTTCACTGAAATCAAATTTCGTTGTAATAAGTGGAAAAGATTTTAGGAGGAAACTCGCCATTTTGAGGCCTCGGATGCACGTTGATGTTGCTGAGTGGGGCTGCCGATACCGTGTGATTGATGACCGGTTCGTGAGATTGTTCTTGTAAATCCCAAACGTCCAACGTCCCATCCTCTTTACCGATAAAGAACACGGACGGACGCACCTGAGACCATTTTCCGGACGAAAGACGTTTGGAAGGTGAACGTAAACGGAGGAGAGGTTCGCCCTAAACATTCTTTAGCGTTAATTCATATTTAAATCAAATTACAACTAAGACATACCACTTGTTCTTCTTTCCAGATTGCGAACCGCCACATTCCGACCGTGAGGATGATGTTGCGAAAAAACGGCGATCTGTCGACAGACACTACGGGTCCACCGTGAATTGCATTTAAAAACGTTGTGGGTCGGTCTGTCAATTTCGAATCATTAATTAAACGAATCTAATTTACTTTGCACTCTTTAAAATACAGGGAATTTTTCCGTCCGCATCCTTAACGTCCTTTTCGTTGATGAACTGGATAGTGCCGATTTTTCCATCCTGAAAGAACGCGTTCGTTTGAAATCCTTCCTCCGTTCCAGATACAACTTACGATTGTGCCCGCGTACAGTGTGGTTTTAACTTTGGCGATTTCTTCGCCGGTTGGGATTTCGTTTACCGCTTGCAAGTCAAAGGCTTGAGCTGTACAAAAGGATGTTTAGTTATCGGTGGTAAAATGGAAAGTTATCGCGTACTCGTTGTGCGGTAGTTGTGCGTTTCGGGGAGCGAGAGGCGGATGGCGAGCAGTTTCTCGGGTTTGGCCAATCCTGGTATTTCGTACTTATAAGAATTAACATTTGAATTAATTGGTTCGAATTTATTCAAGTTTATCAGTTACCGAATACACAGGCCTCCAAACGCTGTCGAGAAATTGGAAAGTTTGTGGCACCTGCACCGCAATTTCTCGCTCTCGCGATTTGGTTTTTGCGTCCATCGCTGGTTGCTTGTCCGGTCGAATGTCCCAAATGCTTACAACACTGTTACAGACTTTAATTTTTAAGTTTAATTTATTATTATTATTACATGTTGCGCTCACGAATCTAATCCGCACGACATAATTTGGCAGCAGAATCCCGTTTTCGATACCAACGCGTATCCTTTCGGATCCACCTCGAAGTGATCGGGCAACCAGTGAATCGTTTCCACCGACACTTTGTGCGTGTAATCGAATGCGCTCGCAGCAACCCATCGAATTCCGGCAACTTGAATCGTTTCGACGAATTTCACCTGCAAAGTTATGAAATTTATTTTTCTCTTTTGTAGTTTAAAATGCAAAATTTTTCACATCGTTATCGTTTTGAGTGGCAGTCGTGGGTGGTTTTTGCTGACGAAGAGTTTCCATGTTGTCCGACAAATCCCACATGACGATTTGACCGTTGATGCAACCTCCGGCTACCAAATACGGGATGCTGGGATTGACGGAAATGCATTGAACGTCGTCGGTGGCCTGAAGCAGAAGCTGCCAACCGGAAAATTAATCAAAAATATCCGAAAAATATGTTCGTTCGTCTGTTTACCAGTGGATGAATCGGGTCTTTGATACTCCAAACCAACACGTAGTATTTATTCATCAGTAATTTCGACATTTTGTCTATTCGGGTGTCGAACGTGATTCTCGTGACGCACGAGACGATGATGATACCTGTTTTATCGATAAATTAAAATTTTTCTTGTAAAATTTAGATAATCTTACCAGAAATGGTCGGGTGCCATTCGACGCACGTCACCATTTTGTCTTTGCTGTACTTGAGATCGGAAAAAGACTGATATTCTTTGATCTGACTGCTTTCTTTGCCGTGGAGACTCGGATCCACTTTTCCCACGTCGTTCCATTCGTCGTAGTAAACGTCGAACAATTCGTTTTGTTGGAGCACTATCAACATTCTCTGTAAGACGTTCTTTAAAAACTGGACTAATTTCGGCGATTTTGCTTCCTCTTCCAGTTCCTTGCCGTCCAAAACTCGAGGTTCCGTTTGGGTCCAGCAGTTCGTTGGAAATCGATACGTCGTCTCCACTTCCAAGTTTATCATCGGGTTTGCGCACTAGTCGCGTTTCAGACGTAAATAAGTGAAATTCAACTCGAAATTCGCGTTTTATACTTGCACGAATTTCTCCATTTCCATTCTTCTTAATTCGAAGTTTTCGTCTTCGTAAGGAGTACACTCCACGTATCCCATTTTGTAATCCTCGATTCTACGGATTCCCAGTCTGACGGGTTTGTTCGGGTCGTAAAAACGCAATTCTTTTTGAAAGATGAACGTGACCTAAAACATTAGGCGTATTAATTTTTCTTCATTTTTTCAATCTAATATTTACTCTCGGTCGAGTCTCTTTGTCGACTTCCTCGTCGATCTCTATTTCGCTTCCTCGCGACTCCCAAATTTTCGGTTCTGGAGGTTTGTAGACGATTTCTTCTTCGACTTCCTCCTCCTCTTCTCCTCTTTCGCCCTCTTCGACGGGCTCTTCCGCCTCGGTTTTTGTGTCCGACTCTTTCGGTGTCGGTGTCGGTGGCGGCGGAGGAGGAGGAGTGGGTGGTTCTTCCTCCGTTATCAATTTCACCTCACTTTTTTCGGACATTTTCGACAACGCCCAATTTTTTGCTGCTTCCGACATGCACAGGAAGTAATTTTTGCCAAATTTACTTGTGGGATCGTAACATATTAGTAAATTTTCTTCTTCGATGGCCTAATAATAGTAACAACAAATAATGATAATTATAATAAGATTTTTTTTAAAATCTTACCGAAATGTCATCTCGCAACTCGTAAAATGGGGATTTGCTATCTCGTTTTGAAATGTCGTCGATGAGTAGTGAAATTGCAATGTATTTGCCAGGGTTTTCTGCCGTTACATCTTTGTCGGCTACTATTTCAAATACAGATTGATCGCTCGGCGTTAAATTAATGGCGTTCACACTCAAAGGAACTTCTGTAAGACACGAAAAATGTACAGTGTTGCGCGTTGTTTTTAAATGTTTATTTATTACCTTCGTCTTCCACGTCCATTTTATTTATTTTACTTTTAAAATCTTTTTGATCGGTGTTTAAACTCGAGCTTGGCGTCGCTTGGTTTCTATGGTAACCGTATTATTTCCATCTGGTATTATTTTGTGGAACTAAACACGAACGAGTCCGGGCGGTGGTGCCATCTTTTGAGTAACAAAAGTAATGTTTTTATCACGAGTATGGAATTCACGAGTATCTGCTTCATCATTTAGCTGGGAAAGGAATTAGCTTAGTTTTAGTGGTAGCTTACTTCCTCCTTTAAATTTAAGTGTTATAAGAAGTGCGATGATTATTAATATTTTTTTTATTGTCTTTTCATGTATCGGATTCCTCGGACCACAACGGGAGATGATTTTTTCCCCCCCAAAAAAATATAATTTACGTGGAAGAAAATTGACCTTAGGTCAGACTGATCGACGGCGTAGGAATACTAATTGCTAGAAGCAATAACTTAATTTTTTTTAAAATTTTAATTCAAAAAATGGAATTACTTCAGATAATTTTAAATGAAAAAAAAAGAAATTGTTTTCATTTCCAGAGGTCCTAAAAGCTGTAAGTATAAAGAGCATCTTTAAAATGAATTTTATGGTATAAAATGTTCCATAATCTTAATATCTTAGTTGAGTTGGTCGTCGTTCCTTGGTTTCTAAGGTAACCTTCCATCTAGTGTTAATTTTGAAGAACTTACAATGTGAAAGTTAACAACGAAAGATGGCATTGATATCGTAATATGGAGTCGACTAATATGAATATTAAAATTTGGATTGTATTGTATATGCATGTAATGTAATATAATGTCGTCTGGGTCTATAACGTCCAGGGCTATCGTTTCGGTAACTATTTTTGAGGTATACGAACGCGTTTATTTTGGTGTATGAATATTTGAATATTCGCAGACGACAGGAAAACAAGAAAGTATCTACACGATGTCGGGCTTGTAATTCGCTTTATAATAAAAAGGAATAAAATTTCTCGTTCGAATTTCAGATTCGCAATGTGGAATGCAATGATGGGTTCGTCGACATTAACCATGCCATGGGCTATTGCGCAAGTATAACTAATCACTGAAAAGTTATTACGAGTTTTTCATTATTTTTTAAAACATTTATAGGCTGGATTGACTGTGGGAATTACTTGCACGGTTTTGGTGATGTGTTTGTGTTGGTACACGGCCTACAGAATAATTGAATTACCTTGGCTCATGGGTGATGCGTATTTTCTTGGAAACTATACGTCTTTGCTGACGGTATTTGATTTGTAGGAGTCGAGATGGAATTTGCCGAATTTCCGGATTTGTGCAACGATCTGCTGCATTACCGTACGAAATGGATAGTGTTCGGTTGTTCTTTCATAACCTTGAGCGGATCTGTAATCGTTTATTGGATTCTCATGTCGAATTTCTTGTACGATATAGTTGCGTTCGTTTACTGTAAGTAATTTTATTACGGTGTAAAATGGGAAAGTACTGAATTTTATGTAGTCAGGGCATCGAGCAGCAGCTGGTCTGTGGTCGGCAATTCGAATCACGCGGACGTTTATTGTCCACTGATAGTTTCAGTAAACTCCAATCGCAGTCTGATCAATAACGTGAACTTACACCACGAAAAACCTGCCGACGCAATGTTCGCACAAGTATGGAATTCCACCACGGTTCCCCTTTTCCTCGTTATAATCGTCGTGTTTTTGGTCAATTATAAATCGCTCGTAATATTTATGAAATTGAATAGTTTAGCGCTCGTATCGATCTCCTTCCTAATTACATTCGTGATCGTGAAATCTCATCAATGGGGAATAAATATCGAGCTGCACGATAAATTCGAATGGAATTACACTCCACGTCAGTATACAACTTTTAAGTATTTTTACTGTCGTGCCAACGATCTATTTCAGACTTTAATTCGAATTTTCCTGCTTTGACCGGGATTTTGACGTTAGCTTATTACATTCACGACTGTGTTATCCCTATAATCAAGAATCAGAAAAATCCCAAAAACAATGTAGTGAAATGCTGTTTTTGCTGTATAATTTAATTGCTTTTTCTTTTTTCTTTCGCAGATCCGAGACCTGAGCTTGGCTTATATTTTTGTGTGCATCACTTTTCTCTTCATCGGAGTGTTATTCTACATTTCTTTCCCTCTTAATAAACTCTGTTTGGAAGATGTGAGTAACTCGATTGCTTTCAAAAGAAATTTATAAATTACTCCTTTCAGAACCTGTTAAAAAATTTGCATTCATCCGATCCTTTGACATTCGCCACTCGCATATGTTTGTTCATTCAGTTTTTCGGTACTTTGCCGATCGCTATGTACGTTTTCCGCATGCAAATCCTGCACGAAATTTTTCCGAACCAACCGCATGAGTACAGGTACATTTTTCTCATAAATGGCTCGTTGATTGCGGCGAGCGTTCTCTTTGCGATATTTTATCCTCGTATCAGCGTGCTGATCAGGTAAATATCTGTATACGAACATGATTTACTAATTTTTTACTAATTTATTTATTCACAAGATATACTGGGACGATTACGGGTTTATTTTATGTATTTGCTTTACCGTGTTTAGCATACATGAAAGCCATGCATCGTCTCGGTCGTCTTACGAAATTCAGTATATTTACTCATTCATGTATCATACTTCTTAGTGTTGTTAATTTGATCGCTCAATTTTTTGTTTAGTAATCAATTTAACAATTACAATTATGTAAGATATCGGACAATAAAGAATTTTTTAAATATTTTATATACTTCTGTTTTTGTGTTTTGAGTTTTCGTGGCAATGAACGAACACTATCTGGTGGCGAATTTAAAGAACTAACAGTTTAAATTTCCAGCAATAGGTGGCATAGGCGTCAAAATGTTGCGGCCAATAGAAATTCGCGTAATAAAGTTGCTCGTGAAACACACGTCGGTCATCGGATGTATAAACGCGAATGGTAATATATATTTAATATTAAAAAAATTAATGTGACTGTTTCATTTTATGGCATTTTTAGATAGTTTAAAACGAGCATAATATTTGATCATGTCCTCCTCGGCGATTTATATTTTGGACGTGAAGGGGAAGGTGAGTCGATTCGATGTGTTTAGCTAGGCGTGTATTTTACTTACGGAGGTTAAATTTTCCAGGTCCTCATTTCACGTAATTACCGGGGTGACATCGACATGACTGCGATCGACAAATTTATGCCCTTATTGATGGAAAAAGAAGAAGAAGGTTGCGTCAGTCCAATTCTCCAGTCGGACAACGTCACGTTTTCGTATATAAAATATAACAATTTATACCGTATCCTTTGAAATCGGTGATGTAATTCGATTGAGTATTTCAAAGTTAAGTACTTAATTTAAATACAGTTGTGTCGACGACCAAAAAAAATGCGAACACGGCTTTGGTGTTTGTTTTTCTACACAAACTGGTGCAAGTGTTTAGCGAATACTTCAAGGAATTAGAAGAGGAAAGCATTCGAGATAATTTTGTCATAATCTACGAATTGTTGGACGAATTGATCGATTTCGGTTATCCACAAACAACGGATAGTAAAATATTACAAGAGTACGTTATAAAATTGTTTGATTTTGTGAACAAAAAAATTTAAATGGATATTTTTTCTTTAAATTGCAGATACATAACGCAAGAAGGGCATAAATTAGAGATTCAACCGAGACCACCAATGGCAGTGACAAACGCGGTGTCTTGGAGGTCCGAAGGAATCAAATATCGCAAAAACGAAGTTTTTCTGGACGTGATCGAGTCTGTCAATTTATTGGTGAGAAAATTATTTAAATTTTTTTAAAAAAGTCTCTCGACGTTAAATGTTTTTCAGGCAAGTGCCAATGGGAACGTGTTACGCAGTGAAATCGTGGGTTCCATCAAAATGAGAGTTTATTTGTCTGGAATGCCAGAACTGCGTCTCGGTCTCAACGACAAGGTCCTGTTCGAAAGCACCGGACGAGGAAAGAGTAAATCGGTCGAGTTGGAAGACGTGAAATTCCACCAATGCGTGCGATTGTCTCGATTCGAAAACGACCGCACCATTTCCTTCATTCCTCCAGACGGCGAATTCGAACTCATGTCCTACAGACTCAACACCCACGTAAAATTAATCATTCCTTTAACCGTTCGCGAATGCAATTAATTTTTATTTTCGTTTTCAGGTGAAACCGCTCATTTGGATAGAGTCCGTGATCGAGCGACATGCCCACAGTCGAGTGGAATACATGATCAAAGCGAAAAGTCAGTTTAAACGACGTTCGACTGCCAACAACGTCGAAATCGTCATTCCGGTTCCACTCGACGCCGACTCGCCCAAATTTAAAACGACCGTCGGGAGCGTCAAATACACGCCCGAACAAAACGCTGTCGTTTGGACCATCAAGTCATTCCCGGTAACGACGCTTTTTATTTCCCATTTCCTCTGTCGCGTTCTTATTTTTTTCTGTTCAATTCTCAGGGTGGTAAAGAGTATCTGATGAGAGCGCACTTTGGTTTGCCGAGCGTCGAGGGCGAAGATTCGGAAGGAAAACCGCCGATTCACGTTAAATTTGAAATTCCCTACTTCACCACATCCGGAATTCAGGTTCTCGTTGCAACTCGTTACTTTATTGGTTATAAAAATAATAATTTGTACAAAATTTTAGGTTCGTTATTTGAAAATCATCGAGAAAAGTGGGTATCAAGCTCTTCCTTGGGTCAGGTATATTACGCAGAACGGCGATTATCAGTTAAGAACGAATTAATCTCGGTGAACCCTATCACAATTTACTAACAGTAATAAATGATGTAAACTAAATTTACTTTGCTTTTCTTTTAAATTTGTTCGTCTTTGTCTTTTCTTTGGCGCTCGTGTCTGTAGATAACTTTTCGATGGGCAAGTGTAAACTGTTCCACAGCAATTGCGCGTTTGCCGAATTGTGAATGATTTGGTCGATGTCCTGGACCGAGTAATTATTGGTCAACTCGGCGATGTTAAGAGTTTGATTCATCAATGCGAACGAGTTGATGGAATTCACGCCGGGAAATTTCAAAAGTAGATCGTGCGCAGCGTGATTGTATTTGTCCGTCGTCGCAGCAACCGATGGGGCTTCGTGAGCGGAAGGTTGCAAGTTCGGTTCCGGTTTTCCAGCCTGAAAAATCAAAGCAAGTTCATATTTTGACGTTGTTTTTGATAAAGTATTTACTTTTAATTCGTCCAACAGCTGTGCGGCTGCGTACGAGCTTTCGCACCACAGAATGCGTAATTGAGGAAAGTGAAACGTCAACATGGCCAACTTGGAAGCGATGTCGTGAGCAGACATGTCGTGGCTCATATATCCCTTGTGGTTGATGGCGAATCCCTTGTTGTGGTCGAACTCGATGAGTAACATCGGGGTGTCGTATTTGCGCGACATGGCCACCATTTGACTGTGCAGGCGGCCGCCGTTTAACGACGAAATCAAGTCGCTCACGCTCTTGCGCTCTACGCACATGTTGGGAGAGAGAACGTAGTCGCCCACTTGCAACGTCATGGGAACAACGTTGATTCCGCGGCGATGAATGAGCGACGGCAAATCGCTGTTGAATTCGCGCATGTCCACTATGATTGTACGCGCATCGCTTTTGGATTCGTTCGACTGGATTCCTCCTCTTCGAGTATTTTCGGCGTTGACGGTCTGATTAGCCGGTCTCGGATCGCGAGTCAAATCTGGATGCTCGTTGTCGGTTTTTCCTTCTCGTTCCTCGGGAATTGCCATTGTCTGTAAGGAGTGAAAGTAATTTAGTTTTTAATTTTTTAGTCGCAACAGCGAAGCATTTACCGCCTTTTCCTTGATCAGTAATTCGAACGCTTCTCTTTCTCTGCGCAGTGCGGTTAAGTAGCGTTGTTCCTCGACCGATCCGCTGTAAATCAGGAAGTAAACGGTGAGTGGAAGCGACGGATTGCTCGCCTGATACACCTCGAGCTGCCTGATGCTCGTTATGTTCGCGTCGTAGACGACGACGTAAGCTGGTTTCAAGTCTTGCAAGACGCGATTCAAGTGAAAATTTTCCGCCTCACTCTTCGAGGGTTCCACGAACACTTGTAACTTGTTGAGCGTTTCGATGTGGCGCGATTCTCTTTCCTCTCTTTCTCCATCCGCGCACAGTTGCGTGAGAGTCTGTTCGTCCGGATCCAATTGTCTTTTATCGGTTCCTTTTTTCTTCCAACGATGAATCTTAGCCATTTGATCGAACAGCCGGGACAACAAGGCATTCGAGCCGTCGCACAGATACTGTCTGATTCGAGCGCAACTAGAATCGTCCGAGGTGAGTACAACGACGTTTTCGTTTCTTCCTGCCAGTTCGTTTTCGATTTCTTTTAGTATTTCCGACAGAGCCGTCCATTTTGGGTTTTCTTCGAATCTCATTTCTTTCTGTTCTTCGCTACCGAACACTCGTTCCTGAGCTTTGTGGAAAATCGACTGCGCTTCGTCCAAGAAGAGCCAATTGGAGGCTTGAAACGCTTTCTCGCTCGCTCTTAACGAGTAAACGGAATTATAAAAAGTGACACAATCATCTCCGGTCAAACTCCTACGAAAACCAAATGAAATTAAAGATATTCGCAATCAAAGGTAATTGCTCGCAGTCGTACATCACTAAATTGGATAAAATCCTCAAATCGGAAACGAGTTGTTTACTTTTTTTGCTCAGTTCGTTCCAAACGGGATCCAATTGAATCCTTACTAATTTCTCGAATGATTTACTCAGAGCGTATTCGACCGTCAATTCGTCCGTATCTAACTGAAACGCGCAATTACTCGGTTAAATACTATTCGAACGAATTTCCAACTTCGTGTGAACTAACGTGAGGATTTGCTCGTTTCAATTCCTTTATGCAAACCGAAACGACGGACAGCAACGACAATTGAATGGCGGTCGTACTCGGAGATAAAGTGACGTGAATTTCCACAACGTTCGGCTGCAAATCGAGGGAGGTGACTTTAATCGTTAACGTTACATTTTGCCAATCGAATTACTTGTTTCTTGTCCAAACTGTCGCACACGTTGACGCGAATGCGAGGCCATAAATTCAGTTTTCGGACGAACAGATGTCTCATGGTTCTTTCCACTTGACAAAAATTACTCGTAAATGCCGTAGGGGAGTCGGTAAACGCCTTTACAAAGCCGGTCTGTATTTTAAAAAACTCAAAAAATAAGTTTCTTTTTTAACATAAAATTATATTAATTAATTTTACTTTATTCTTTTCTCTGTAAAGTCGCAGGATGAATGCCTCTTGAGCCGATTCGATCACTCTGTATTACGTATTACGTTAATTAGCTAAATTTGAAAAGAAAAGAAAAAAAAGAGACGACGAAAAGCGTTACTTGTGCGCCCTATAAACTAAAATTCCCGTCACGAAATTGATCGGGACTCGATCGGTTAGAAGATCCACGACTAATATCCGGCTGGTAACGAAAAGTACGCCTCCATCCAAGTAAATAACCTGACTAGAAATATCGATTCATTTTAATTCGCTCCTTTAAAGTAATTATTTACCGATCAGGCGCGCTATAGGATGAAGTTATGATTTTGGGAATTTTCGCTACATTTCCTTCTTTTTCCAGTTGATTGCAGAAATATTTCTAACGTGTAGGAATAAAATAAAATTTGTTTTATCAACGATTTTTGCGGTTTTACAGCTTCTTCTTCCGTCGCTCCGATCACAAAAACCAAGTTGCCGGCTTCGGAATAAATGTTGAGTAAGTTTTGGAATATTCTTTCCATGCCCAATCCCCTGGAAAATGATGAATTAAAATTTATGAGTTGCAGTTTCTATCCGATCACTCACTTGGCAAAAATTGACAAGCCATCTTCGCTTAGAATTTCCAAAAAAGCTTCGTTCTCGTACGGCAACATGTTGTTATAGAAGTTTGTTTACTTCGGAGCTACCGCATCGACATCTCTGCATTGTGCTGCCGCTTGGTGGTAGGTTTTTAAAAAAAAGTAAATTATAATAAAACGCTCTCACACGAGGCGAAATTTTAGAATCGCCTGCATTGTGCTGTCACCGCGTGAAAAGAATTGAAACTAGTGAGTGGAAATTTAAAATTTCTAAGTTTACTATAAATAAAATTATGATTTAATATTAAAGAGATTACATTTTAATTAAGGAAATAAGTATTAAATTTAAAATTTATAGTTGCTGAATAAAAAAATCGCAAATAAAAGTTTCAATATGCAAATTACTTACAAGGTATGCAATTTGAATATTCATTTCGAATGTTTTATTACGAATAAAGTAAATAAATACGATTCTATTCAAAACGAATCAGTTTATTTCTTATTCGAATAATAATTTGGCTTTCGATAATATGATTTTGCGTACAAATTATCAATTTCCAACTCCATTTCTCATCCGTGGGCCGAGATTTGGCGGCTTTCCTGCATCGTACTTGTAAGAAACAAACACTCGTTTATTTTAATTTTTAAAAAATACACATTTCAATTAATAGCAATGCTGTTCCTCGTGCGTTGATCGCAACTCCTTTCATCCCGTTTTTTGGATTCAATTGGCCACAGTCTGTCAATTCTTCTAGGCCATTCAAGCAGGAGAATAAAAGCTTGCAAGCAGTTGAGTAAATTAATAAAACGTAGTAAGTAAAAGAGAATTTTATTTTATCATTGATGTTTTTAAAAAGGCGAAAGAACAGAAAGGAAATGGTTCTTCGGAAAACAAACCAAACAAACGTAAACAGACTAAACCAGAAAAATCTCCCGAATTAAACGATCCCGGTTTCAGAGGAGTTACGTTTACGATGGGACTCGACGTTGGGAATAATCCTGAACCCAATCTCATCTTTCGACGAGTTTACAGGTTGGATGAGACGCGCATTATAAAAGAATTTATTAAATTTCTTGATAAAATTTTAGAGGCTTAACTCCATCGCCTAAGCGTCGTGTACGTGGTCGGCCAAGACGACGTCATTCGAGTTTTGATTGTAACGTTCGATCTGTCATTTTCGTTTTTTTTTTTGAAATTAAAATTGTATTTAATGATTTAGATGACAGCAAGCAATGTGCCTCGTGCGGTACGGCGAAGACGCCCTTGTGGAGGGATGCCGAAGACGGAACCCCGCTGTGCAACGCGTGCGGAATTCGCTACAAGAAGTATCGAATTCGTTGCACCACTTGTTGGAGAATTCCTCGAAAAGATAGAAAAAGTCGAATTTCTTGTTGTTGTTCTTTATCTCGATAACGTTGTTGTATATTGATCACGGAAATACATTCTTTTTTTTGCTGATAAGAAATTTAATTGCTTTTGGGGTGATACGGTAAATTTGATGAGATGTAAATTTGGGAAAATTCGTATATTTGGCGATTTACTCCCTCTGTTGGTAACGAGATTTTCAAAGAAGTGACGTAATTAATCTTCTCGATTTGCTGTTGGCGTCAGTTAGTTTTGATTCAGCTATTGACAATGGAGGCTCGTAGGAGTTACCAGTGCGAGCATTACACGAGGAAATGTAAACTCGTCGTAAGTTGGATTAATTTGGTTATTGTTCTTTGAAATGTGAAAATTTCTTTTTCAATTTAATTCATAAATAGAGTCCGTGTTGCAATAGAATTTACATGTGTCGCGTGTGCCACGATCGAAACGAACGTCATGTTATGGATAGAAAACTCGTGAAATCCATCAAATGCGTAGTGTGTGGGGAAACTCAACTCGTAAGTAAACTAAAAGAAAAAATGTTAATTTACCAATTTTTTTTTTTTTTTAAATTTAAAGGTTGGTGAAAAATGTGTGAAATGTGGTGCGCGATTTGGGAAATATTTTTGTCAGATTTGTAACTTGTTCGATGATAGAGAAAAGAAACAGTTTCATTGCTACGGATGTGGAATTTGCCGGTTAGTAAATATAGTTATTTTGAAAATATTTATAAGCAATTACAGATATTTTTCCGTTAGTGTCGGAGGTCGAGAAAATTTTTTTCATTGCGTCGAGTGTGAAATGTGTCTTTCGATGGAGCTTAAGAGTAGTCATACGTGCGTGCCGGGAGCGTCTCGACTCGGATGCTCGGTTTGTCAGAAAGATATACATTCATCTCGCGAAGAAATAACGGTTCCGAGATGTGGACATTTGGTGCACAAGTGCGTCGCGAGTCGAACGTTACCGCCTTTTGAGTTTCTTTTCTTACATTTATGTTTAATTTTGTAGGGCTTGCTACGAAGATTTAGTGGAAGACCTTGGAGAATTTGAATGTTCCAATTGTTAAAAATGTAATAAAACATTGAGAAATAAAATTTTTTGTCGTATGTAAATTTTAAGTTTGATATTTTAAAAGGGGACGTCCCGTTTTTCTGCTTCTCGTAATCGCCGTTAGAAGTAAAACGGGAGTGGTGACGTAAGTTTTTTGGTTTCGGTTCAAATTTTAGTCGGTCGTGGTGGTCGTGATTACTGGATTGTTAATTGCAATTGACGGCAATGGCAGGTTGCGTACCGAGAAAATACGGTTGCGAGCATTATTTGAGAAAATGTCAGTTCTTGGTAAGTCGCGATGCAATTCATGTATGAAAGAAAATGCGGAAAAATAATGAGTTTATTACGCAGGCACCATGTTGTGATAAAACGTATAGCTGCCGAATTTGCCACGATGAGAAAGAAAATCATGTCCTCGATAGATACAGTGTCAAATTAATTAAATGTGTGATGTGTTCGGCAATTCAGAAAGTAAGGATACGGCTTATTAGCAGTAAGTTTCGATTAAATTCACACTTCCGGTTTGTATTAGGTACAAAAACGTTGCGAAAGGTGTGGCGTTACCTTTGCGAGATATTTTTGCGAAATTTGTAATTTATTCGATGAACAAGATAAGCGACAGTTTCATTGCAACGAATGCGGTATTTGTCGGTATGGGCGTTTTATATTACGTATTCGTTCTATCAAAAGGAATGATATAAAAATGCCGTGAATGTTTACAGGGTCGGAGGAAGCGATAATTTTTTCCATTGCCCAAAATGCGATATTTGCTTCAGCATTAGTTTGATAAATAATCACCGTTGTATTGAAAGAGCTTCGAGAACTACTTGTCCCGTTTGTGTTGAAGACATTCATTCTTCTCGCGAGGAAATCAAAGTGCCAAAATGTGGTCATTTGATCCACAGGTGAGTTATTAAATTAGAGATGAAAACAGTCCTATTTTTATCTTTATTTTTTTTAAAATAGCCATTGCTGCGAAGCCTTGAAGGCGAAGGGGTAATTTAATACGAAAAGAATATGAGTAATTTCGATTAATTTAATTTTTTTTTTTTAAATTTTAGAATAGTGTTATGTCCAATTTGCCAGCAAGTTTATTAATTTCATTTATTAACGAAATATTTCACTCATAACTTTAAATAACATTTTTAATTTTAAATAATTCTTGTTTAAGAAATAATTTTTTAAATAATTTTAAGATAAGATGTCATGTTAAGAGCGCCTGCATGGTGCTGTCATCTGTAGCCATTTTTTTTTGGAATTAAGAAATGAAAATGTAACGACGCTTTGAAAAGTGTCGCCGTCTGGTTGGTATTTTTGTTCGTGGTTTTGTAGTTAGAACAAAAATAAACACCCGCCAGACTTGGTGGTCGTATTCTGTTGTAATACCGTGTATTTTTTAAATCGCTCCTTAAATCGAACCGAATGGCGACAGAACTGAAAGTTCGCGAAGACGGTCAAGACGAGAACGAAAAGAAATATGGGTGTGAACATTATAGAAGAAAATGTCAGTTTGTGGTGAGTTCAAACTTTCATCTTTTGATAAAATGAATTCATCATGTATGAGTGTATTTAAATGAGTGTGAAGATATTTTTAAGATCGTTTTATTGCTCAACGATTTTTTTATGCGTTTATCGTAAATTTTTTTTTTTTTTTTTCAGACACCGTGTTGTAAGAAAATGTACGTCTGTCGATTTTGTCACGACGAGAAAGAAGATCACACGTTAAACAGGAAAAACGTTAAAGAAATTCAATGTTTAAAATGTTCTACAGTGCAAGGCGTAAGTGACGAAATGCTTTGGAGGTTTTTAAACCCGCGATTTATTTTTTTTCCTCGTTTGTAGATTCAGCGGGAGTGTTGCCAATGTGGTATCGTATTTGGCAACTACTTTTGTCTGTCGTGTAAATTATTTGACGATCAAGACAAACGGCAATATCATTGCGACGGTTGTGGAATATGCAGGTAATGTACACGAATTTTTAAAAGGATTAAAAATTTTATCGATTTTTTTTTTATTTTGTAGAGTCGGTGGTCGAAATAAATTTTTCCATTGCGATAAATGCGACATGTGTTTACCAATCGAATTGCAAAACAAACACAAATGCGTGGAGAAAATGTCTCGTGCGAATTGCCCCATTTGTCTGGAGGATCTCCACACTTCACGGATGGCTTGCCACGTACCACCGTGCGGCCATCTCATTCACAGGTTCGAGCGATTGCTTTGATTCTTTAATTTAATTTCAATCGTACGTTATAAATTTTTTCAGAAACTGCTTTAAACAACTTTTACTCAAAGGCAGTTACACGTGTCCTTCGTGTTCGGTGTCGATGGTAAATATGGATAAACCTTGGAGGTTATTGGACGAAGAAATTCGAATGACGCCGATGCCCGATGAGTATTTGAATTATCAAGTATGGATTTTGTGCCGCGATTGTCATAAAGTAAAATTTTAAATCTAAACAATTTTTTAAAATT
>JAQIXT010000900.1:0-22251 GCA_034700445.1 Stenotaenia linearis | reverse complement strand
CTGTTTTGCTTTAGTTTTGTTTCCTAATAAGAATTGAATGTGACCAGCAAGAGACCAAGCATCGGAAACCTAAATATTTAAATAATAAATTCGTAGAAGTTTAGGGAAAAAAAATTTTTTCAGCACATCCCTAATTGCGATTTCAGCTGCAGAATAATCGTAGATATTGAGTGAATATTATCCAATTTAATCTAATAAAACTGATAGATTATAACAAGTTTGGACAGTATTTCATCCAAAATATGAATTATTTTATTAAATAATGAAATATTTTTTGGAAAATTAATATAAAATGTTTCAATCATGAATTTTAACTTACTTTTTCCATATAAACAATTTTTATTAAACAATAGCGCTTTCGTAGTAATTCTCCGTGAAATATCCACTCGTAATATTCACATCCAAATTTTCATCTCTGACGTAAGTTCGCAAAGCCCTAAAAGCTTTTTTGTCAATAGAGTCACAATAATAAATATCTAATTCATTCAATGGGCTTTTCATGCGCAATAGTTTCATCATTCCAATGAGAGAAATCTTTCTACAGAACCTCGTTTGTAGCACACGCAACTGCTGCAGTCCATTCGAGTCCAACACACTCGACAGTAAGTCATCAGTGAAAGAATCAACCATGGACAATACAAGTTGTTGCAAATTCGGAGCGCTTAATATTAATAACTGAAACTCATCATTTACGATTTTCACACTTTGCAGTTCCAGAGAACGTAAATGTCGAAACAAAGCGGTGGATTTGTTTTCCAATCTCGTAACATTGCCAATGTCAGAGTTTTCCAAGTAAAAAGTTCCAATGTTAGGACACAAATCACTAATAACGTCGATTAACCTTCCTGGAATATTACTGTAGGTTTCTGCGTCTTTTTTTAATACTAGCGTTACACATAATTCTTTTAACATTGGAAACATTCGAAGCCATGTTATATATCCGGGTGTAAACTTAACCTTATATCTTTTGCCCGACATAACTTGTAGGTTAGGAATACGGGTTGTTAATGAGGTTTGTTTACTTTGAAAATCATGTTTCCAAGCATTAATTATTTTCTGCCAACGACTGTTTGTAAATTCCTTCAAGTTTTCCATTGTTTTGAGTACGTATAAACAATCTTTAGTAGTCACTTTAGTCTCTTCGATTTTCAATACTTGAATCTCTTTGTTTCTCGTGCATAACTGTCGAATTCCAGCGCCTGAAACGTAGCTGTGCGACACGTCGAGATGATGCAGATTGTTGCAACTGTCGCCGATTGCTTTCAACACCCTATTAGTGCAATTAGTTTTCCTTAGATTGATGTGTTGGAGTTTTGGTAAATGCCTTACCAATGTCGACAGTTGTTTGTAGCTAATTGTGCACATTTTGTCGAGATTTAAGTGCGTCAGGTTTATGGAAAGTGTTTGGATTTTGTTTAACATTTGATCTAAGGATAAGTCAAATTTGTCAATCGATTCCAGTTTCGTCGTGTTGAAGTTCAGTAAGACCTTGGTACTGAAGGGATATTTTGTCTTTAAATCTTGTCGATTTTCATATAATTTGTCTATAAACGTGAACGGAAGATCAGCAACTTGTAATTTGTCGTAGTTTTCGGTTACGACTCTGAAGCAGAGTTCTTCTAGTTTTGGCACCGATTTCCTAAGAGGCATTTTGTCTTGTCACTATTGAACGTATTGTGGTAATTATATTTGGTAACTGGTTTTATACTTGATGAACATAAGACTGGACTATGTTATGCTTCGATCACGTGATATGACTTGAAAATTCACAAACTTGTAGTAACGTTTTCGCTTGAGTAATTTCCGTAGGAACGTTAAACTAGGAGCGCTTTAGCATTCTGCCATCTGGCGACATTATATAAACAAAAACTGTTTTCCTCGCTGTTTTCTCATATTTCAAATAAAATATTTTGTTCAAAAATTTCTAATTTTTTTAAGGTCAATTCGAAAAATTTTTATTCAAAACATTTCGTAAATTTTCAGCGTAATTTAATAAATTCAATGATATAATACATTTTTTAATTAAGAATTTAAAATTCTCTTTTTCAAACTTAAAACTTAAAAAAATAAGTTAATACTACTTTTTTCTTCACCCCATTTTTCAACTTAAAATTTAAGATATGGTATTAAATTTATGCTGCAATATTGAAACATTACTCCATACCAATTAAACAGTGCTAAGAAAATTGCGAGAACAATAATTTGTATTATTGCATTTGTGAGGTAGTTGGTATAAACGTCCCCGTCTAATGCAGATATTGAAAACGTTAATCCACTGTCAACCATCTGGTTTACAAACCTGAATAGAAAATAAATCGAGTAACTGTCATTAAAAATAGATGATTTAATACAAACCTACATTGGTGTAATTGGTGTAAACATCTCCGTCTAATGCAGATATTGAAAATGTTAATCCGCTATTGACCAATTGGTTTACAAACCTGAGAAAGACAAGGTGCAGGATTATAATAAAAATTAAAAATAAAAGAATTTTTAAATAAACCTACATGATATACATGATCGATAAAGTGATTCTCGTTAGTGAGGAGTGACAAAATAAGATTCTGTAATTTTTAATCGATGACTTTGATTGTTTTTGAATAAATGCTTCGGCTTGCTCTTTCAGATCTTTGTCTAACGTTTTAGGGATTGGCAAATTGTTGACTCTGGCAAATCTTTCCAGAATACGTTTTGATTCTTCTAATTTGTTTTTGCTTATTAACCACGTAACTGATTCCTGAAGAAACCTATTATTTATTAAGTTATTTATTAAGTTAGCATTTAACATTTAATTACCATAAATGAATTTAATTAAAATTTATTTACCAGCTTGCTATAATAGATATTACAATCAGTGCCCCATTAATAAATATAAGTATTCTCCAATTACGAAGGAAATACGTCATGTACATGGCCAGTGGTAGCAATACAGCACTTGAAAATGCATTAATGTAAGAAATAATTGTTCTAGTCTTTCGTCGAAACAGTTCAGGTATATGTTGCGCCAATTGTTTGTACACCCTTTTATAAAATGTTTTTTTATCATTAATTGAACAGTAGTAATCTTGTGAAATATTTTACTTGAGTAAAAAATTCTAAGAAAAATCTGATTGTTATGAATGATGTTAAATCGGGAGAAAAGACACAGCCGAGAGTTAGTGCACACATTGAAGGAAGAATGACAGCAATTGTTCGCTTCCTTCCGAACTTATCTGATATAAATCCCAGAACTAAGCTACCCAGCATTACACCGATGTAAGGCACAGTAAGAGCAAGGCGGAAAAGGTGTTCGCGGTCGCAAATTAAATCAAACTGCAAAATAAATAAAATTCTGTCTTGTTCTTAATAGAATGTAATTACATGTTAATTATAAGTCAGATTTATAACATGGAATTTATAAGTTGTACGACATAATAGTTTTGTTCTCCACAAACTCTCTAAAGTGTAAAGTATTTTTACACTTTACTTACCCACTTAAAACACTTTTAACCGCATTAAGATTGTCTTTATTTTTGTTTATTTTTGTTACACTTAATCTGCACTCTTCGTTTTAGTTGCAAATAAAAATATTGAAAGTTTCTGTCAAGAAGATGTTCACATAACATCTGATCTTGACACCTGATATTTTTAAGAGTGCAAGAAGGTATGTGGTGCACTTGAAGATTAGATTAAAAACTAGAGAAAAAATTCAGGAAGTGGGTTCAAAGATTTTTCAGTAGCAATGACCTTATTAATCAGTCAGCTATATTAAAAATTATTAAATTCATTGAAATTTAAAATTTGCATTACTTTCTGCTTGCCATTAAGTTCACCTCATTTGCTGGGTAAATTTCGCCTCGTAGAGTTATATATTCCCAACCATTTGAACATGAGATTTTTTCTTCACTTGCATTTGAATGATGTAAATAAAGCGAACAATCATCAGTAGTTATATATTCTGAACCATTTGGTACGTTTGGAGGTATCTGTAGAAGGGAAACGTTATAAATGATAAGGAAAGTGATTTAATGATTGAGTTGTTTGACATACCTTGCAGTAATGATCAGGAATGTAGTACATGACAACATTGAACTGCTGAATTGATGCCCATTGAATCGAAAGTATGATTAATATTAGAGCGTAAAGAGTTTGACATTTACCAGGATTTCCAAATTCAGAAAGAAAATCATCTAAGCTTTTGTGAGCCATTCTAAAAGTTGTTTTACATTCTGATTGAAACTGTGTGATGACTGATGTGATAGACACTAAGAGGTTGATGAAAGAAATGAAATTCGTTACTAAGTCTGAAATCAAAACTGACCCTCAATGTCATATTACACAACTTATCACTAGTTACACTCCAACCTGTAAAAACGACCTCCCAGGTGACTTTTGAGGCCAGAATGTAAAACTAGACATTAATTTACTCCTAAATAAAGATATTTGACCAACTCCAAGCCATGGAAGTCCAATCCAGTCAAAAATCAGCATTGAAATCCAAAACATGAGATGAAAAAAAAACCAAAATCTGACCTCCAGCCTGTAAAAACAACCTCCCAGGTGACTTTTGAGGCTAGAATAGAAAACTAGACATTAATTTACTCCTAAGTAAAGTTATTTAATCAACTCCAAGTCAGAAACAATTAAAGTCAGTAAGAAATTGCAAACTATTATCTTATTATACTTCAATAGACTAAACACTGACTCCAGGAACCAACTACTCCTCCTGGAAATTTTGCCACTCTGGAGATCTTTTATGTGCGAGAAAATCTTCCAAACACAGGATATGGACCGCTTTAATTCCTCTGAAGGAAAGCCACTCGATCTTCCGCAACCAAAAAAATCACCGTCATTGGCCAGGTTTGAACCTGGAACCCTCAGGTCCAGAAGTGAGCTCTCTAACCACTAGTCTGCGAACACCTGTGATTGTGTGTGAAATAGTGGCTTACTGAGTTAAACACTTACTACGGCAATTTATAAATGACTGAATTTATTCAATTAAATGTCCCAGAAGTTCATTAAAAAGAGTGGTTATTTCGAGAATGTTGGTAATATGAGGGAAGAGGAGGAGAGAATGGAATCAGAGACAACCACAAAATAAAAACCTAGGAACAAAAGAAAAAATCCAGATGACAGAAGAGAAGAAGGGCCATGTCTAGAAACCAAATCAGAGTAAAAGAAAAACGTGATCAGAGATATCACGATTGTCATTTGGCATCACATGAGATGAAGAACCCAGGGGAGACCAAGAGGAGGTGGAAAGTTGGATTTGTCCCTCCTCCCAGTAATACTAAGGAAGGCAATTTAATTGTGTGATAAATACAGTATGTGAAAAGAAATGTAATAACACGTTTAGTAAAAAGAGAATAAAAAATATTAAATTATTTGCTCACACATTTATCTCAGAGCAATCCTAAATTCATACTTCCCAGCAATACATTTGTGTTGGGAGAATATCGTAGGGCAATATTTTTTACACGTTATTTTTGTATATTTTCTTGTTGTACAAGCAAAAATTAAGACACTATTTAAATTTAAACTTTTATTCATGTCATCTACTTCGATCAATTTATTAAATTATTATGTACATTTTAAATTACGATTAAAGTTAATAAATTAAGTATATAACAATCTGAAAATGCGTAACAAAAATGCAAGTATCTTCTGAATGACAGAAAATAGATCACAAAGTAACATTAAAAAAAAAAATCAATAGAAGTTTGTGCGTTTAAAATATAAATTATGAGGAATTGTAAACTACGCGAAATTATGATTTCGATTGTTGTTCGTTATGTATTAAATTCGGGAAAATGTGAAAATTCCTGCACACCACAAATAAGATATCGAAATATCGTTTGTACAGATGCTGGCAGACCAGTGGTTAGCGAGCTCACTTCTGGACCAAAGGGTTCCAGGTTCAAACCTGGTCAATGATGGTGATTTTTCTGGTTGAGGAAGATTGCACTCAAGGATATTGTTTGTAATTTCTTGTCAGTGCAGAAATGATCATATTGTTTATTGTTTTTCAATTGTGAACGACAAATTAAGAAAAAGTGGAGAGCTTACTTCTACACCGCTATTCATCTTAAAAGATCTACAGTAACTAACAAACTTAAAGCTTCTGGCGAAGAATAAAAATGCTGGGAAAATTGAAGAAGACTTAAGATAAAATTGACAAAATTAACGACTTGCGAAAATGCAAGTGTGCCTTTTTTGAATTTTTAAAGAAATTCTGTGAAACGTAATTATGCATACGTAGACCTCATTTGAATTCGTTTTAAATATAAATCAATCGAAATTTTTTTTTTAAATTCTCACAAAAATTCCAAATAGAAATAAAAACAAGCACAATTATTAAATCGAGTTTTTATTTTCACTTAAAATAATATTTTCACATGAAGAAAATATAATTTTTATTAAACAAACGCTTCAGGTCATAGGTCACAATGGACATTATTTTTCCTATGTCATTCCAACATAGGAAATCTAAAAATAATACTAGAAGGCAATTTAATTGTGCGATAAAGAGAGGATATAAAATTAATTGTGCGATAAAGAGAGGATATAAAATTAATTGTGTGATAAAGAGAGGATATAAAATATTAACTTCTCAGATACAAATACTTTAAATTTTAATATTTATTAAAGCTAATTAGAATTTAATTTATTTTTAATGATATAATATAGTTTTTCTTAGTATTTATTATGCAAGTCATTTCTAACTAATTAAGTGTTCTAGAAAGATTTACCTAATTCCTAAAACATTAAAGCATTTATTTAGAAACAATTAAAGTCAATAAGAAATTACAAATTATTATTTTGCTGTACTTCATTAACGCTAAACACTGACTCCAGTGACCAAGTACTCCTGGAAATTTTGCCGCTCTAAAGATCTTTTACATGAAGAAAATCTTCCAAACACAGGATGGACTGCTTTAATTTCCCTCTGAAGGAATGCCACTCAATTTTCCTCAACCAAAAAAATCACAATCATTGGTCAGGTTTGAACCTGGAACCCTTAGGTTCAGAAGTGAGCTCGCTAACCACTGGTCTGCCAGCACCTGTGATTGTGCGTGAAATAGTGGCTTACTGAGTTAAACACTTACAATGGCAATTTAAATGACTGAATTTATTCAATTAAATGTCCCAGAAGTTCATTAAAAAGAGTGGTTATTTCGAGAATATTGAGGGGTAATATGAGGGAAGAGGAGGAGAGAATGGAATCAGAGACAACCACAAAATAAAAACCTAGGAACTAAAGAAAAAACCCCAGATGACAGAAGAGAAGAAGGGCCATGTCTAGAAACCAAATCAGAGTAAAAGAAAAACGTGACCTCAGAGATACCACGATTGTCATTTGGCATCACATGAGATGAAGAACCCAGAGGAGACCAATAGGAGGTGAAAAGTTGGATTTGTCCCTCCTCCCAGTAATACTAAGGAAGGCAATTTAATTGTGTGATAAATATGTGAAAAGAATTGTAATAACACGTTTAATAAAAAGAGAATAAAAAATATTAAATTATTTGCTCACACATTTATCTCAGAGCAATCCTAAATTCATACTTTCCAGCAATACATTTCTATTGGGAGAATATCGTAGGGCAATATTTTTTACACGTTATTTTTGTATATGCAAGCAAAAATTAAGACACTATTTAAATTTAAACTTTTATTCGTGTCATCTACTTCGATCAATTTATTAAATTATTATGTACATTTTAAATTACGATTAAAGTTAATAAATTAAGTATATAACAATCTGAAAATGCGTAACAAAAATGCAAGTATCTTCTGAATGACAGGAAATAGATCACAAAGTAATATTTTTAAAAAAATCAATAGAAGTATGTGCGTTTAAAATATAAATTATGAGGAATTGTAAACTACGCGAAATTATGATTTCGATTGTTGTTCGTTATATATTAAATTCGGGCAATGTCAAAATTCCTGCACACCACAAATAAATAAAATCAACGTTTAAAACTAAAATAGAACCGTAAGATTCGACCATTTTTAGAATCGAGTATTTAAATTCAACACTATGCCATTTTTTTTCAATATTCGAATGATTCTAAAAGCTTATTATTATTCAACAACGGCCTTTCTTCATCACATGTAACTTCTTTTGGTTTGCGCATCAAGTATTCCACGTCTTCAACAGTGCTTGGCATGCACCTGTTCATTGTTTCCGGAAGTCCGCAAAGCACAACCACTGCTATCATTTGCCATACACCATACAATGTTTGAGGCAATGGCTCCCAAATGTGTTTCTTAAAAAAATTAAATTTAAGAAAATAAAAATTAGGAAAATTAAAAAAAATATTTACCAATCCATATAAAATTTCAGGGGTGAGAGTACTCCCTAGACGATAAGTTGTAAAACCAATACCCAAGCCAGTAGATCTGAAATATTTTTTATTTTTGAAACTACGTAAAAGAAAAATTTAAATTTAAAATATTTTACCGTAAAAAAGTTGGTAAAAGCTCCGACGTGTAGGTCGAGAGCATTGATGTGCAAGCGTAGGCTAAATTTCGGCTTACGAAAGCCATGTAAATTGCTAGAGTTTGCAGAAATGTCGAGTATGGGCTGTAATAGAGTATGTTGTATCCAGCAGCACATAAAATCCCGCTTGAAAAAAACAGCGAGATTAAAATTTTAACGCGACCAAACCTGCAAAAATTTAAATTAGAATTTAAAATTTTAAAACAAAAGATATTTTTGAATACTTGGTGAATAACATTAAAAATATGGCCATAATTATAAGTTGAATTCCAGCATTGATTAAATAATTCTTATATATATTGCCTTTCAATGCTGATATGGAAAATGATAAACCGTTATTAACAATAGCATTTATACACCTAGAAATAAATGAATAAATAATTATTACTATTTGTTCGATTAATGAAAACAGAGTTCTCACATGAGATACATCGATGAAAACATAATTTTCCTTAAGACTGGATTTGAAAACAATTTTTTTGTATTTTCGTATCCGGAAGCTGATGAATATTTATGCTGCATCTCTTGTATTTGTTCTTCTATATCTTGACAAATAGTCATTGGAATTGGCAGCTTGTTGTATTTGGAATAATGTCTCAGAACTTTTTCGGTATCGTTTAGCCTGGATTTGCTCATTAGCCACGTAACTGACTCGGGAAGAAACCTTTAAGAAATATTTCGATTTTATAAATAGATTGAAAAGATGAAAATATTATAACTTTTTACCAAATTGGAATTGAACACATTGCAAGCAGAACTCCTTGAACCATTAAAAGTATCCTCCAGCTTAAAGATAAATAAACAATCCACATCTGCACGGGCAGAAAAATTGCTGCAGAGAAGCCGAAGATGTAGCTGATTACGGTTCTAGTTTTACGACGAAACAACTCGGTGATGTATGTAACGCATATTGTTTGGAGGCCCTAAAAAGTAAGATCAGTAAAATATATTAGTTTCAAAACATTTTAAAATATTATTTCTCAAATACCTGAGTCCCAATTCCTAAAAAAAATCTGATTACGATGAAGGATTTTAGATTAGGAGCAAATGCGCAAGCAAACGTCAGAATGCTAATCGCTGGTAAAATAAAGCTTAGATTTTTTTGACGCCCATATTTATCCGATAAGTAGCCAAAAATGAGTCCTCCAATCATTACCCCAACGTAGGGGATGGTAAGGGCGAGTCGGAATAGGTATTGTCGGTGGCACACTAAGTCAAACTAAAATAGAAAAAATAAAAAAAATTTTTTAAAAAATAAATAAAAAATAAAAGTAAGTTTGATATATTATTATATTTGATCTATCGATTACAAAACTCTTACTTTCATCACATGATTTACTTTTTTTAATATGTAAAAGTAAAGTTCACTCATAAAACAATAAAAGATACGTTTAAAAAAGTCTATTATCTACTTTAGGATTAATAGCAGGCCTTATTCTTTAACTTTAATAATCTAATTTATTAAAAATAAGATAAACTATTATATTTTTAAAATTATAATTTGAGGAAAGATCATGATTTTTTTTCTCGTAAATATTAGAAAAAAATATTTGGACTAGTAAATAGTTTAGCTGGTTTCAAAGCGATAAGATTATCTCTAAAAGTAGGTCAATAAACATTTTTAAAAGCGTTTAAAGTTGATTTCGTACCTCATTTGCCGGATATATTTCTCCTTTCAGTGTTTTGTATTCCCATCCGTTTGAACAATGTGTGACTCGATCTTCATTTGTTAAGGAATTGCTAATGGAAACTGTACATCTACTTGCATTGACGGTAATAAAACGACTGGATTGCAAATTCGGGATCTGCAAAATACATTTTATTACGTCATTTTGTGAGTAAAATAATCAAATTTTCATTTTTGATTTATAGGATTAGGATTTTCACGACGCTGAAAAAGAAAACTGGAGAAATTAACCTTGCAGTGATGCTCGGGAATATAAGTCATAACAATATTAAACCCTTGAAGCATTGCCCATTGAGTCATAATAAAAATAACTATTAGACTGTAAAAAAGTTGGCAACGACCGGGATCTCCGAACTCGGAGAGAAAATCATCTAAATTTTTGCGTGCCATCTCTCAGCCTGTTTTGTTTAAAGTGAATTTAGTTTCGAAGCAACATGTGATGACATCTATTAATCCAGCACAGAGTGGAAAAGTTGATGCGATAAGATACGTGGGGTGAATGGTTCTGTATTAGGTAAAAGCAAAGTGCAACGTTAGAATTAGTTTTTACTGTAAATAAATACTGCTTTACTTCGAAAAAATAAAAATAATGCAATGATTTTTGGACTTACGTCTGTTAATAAATTCACGGTGATGTGCTTGAATAAATTATTCAAAAATGTTTCAGAGGTCAAAGTTCAAATCGTCAAGGTTTTCCTATAATCGTGGAAGCATTGATTTACTACGAAAAAAGTAAATGAATAACTTTCCGTTGTTTATCTCCGATTGACACATCGTGTAAGTTGATAAATTAATTAATAATTACGCGTTAGTAAATATCATGTTAACTGTCGGGAGACCGAACCAGCTCACGAAATGACGTCATGGCAGAATACGGATTTTCTTGTGGAATTTTATTACTCATTCTCGGGGCAAGTTAATTTATCATTTCTTAGAAGAGCGTGACATACAATTATTGATTACAATAATACTGTGCTCCGTGCATCAGTCCAAGAATTATGAAATGTAGGGACAAAACCTGCACTAAACTCTAAATCGAAAGAAAAAAATAAAATGTAGCAAAATAAAGTTTGCTTTCAAAATTGCAAGTAAAACTCATGTTTACAATCACGGATCTTTACAACAATATTTTATTTTTCTTCCAGTATAACGTTTTAAGTGCAATAATCACATTTAGGCTGAAAATGGACAAGTATTAAATATTCCTTGCTTTTGCATTACGGTAAATTGAATACAATAATTGGTTACGACAAATATTCAAAAATTGCATTTTTTCCAGAGTTGAAAACTGCCAAAAAATTGTAAATTTGTTTAATTGAAAATATACAAATCGTCAAAACGAGTTGGGCTAACTCCAGCCTCGGGGCAGCTTACTGTAAGGTACTTCCTTGCCACAATCATAACTGCCCTGCTAACGGTGGAGAAATATCCATATTGTAAGCAGCAATTTACACGATTTTTACTTCATAAATATAATGACAATTTTTTTAAACCAGAGCTAGTGACAAAAAGGAATTCCAGCCTTGTGATGCAATATATTTATTATTCGGCATTCTAATTTTCGTTGTCTTGGCTATAGGATTTTGTTTCATGAACAATCCTCCGCAATCGCGAGATCCTCCGTACAACTAACAGTCTTCCATAAGTTTTTCTCTTCTGATCTCTATAACTAAAAAAAAATGTTTAAGGAAAATACAAATTGTGATTCGGTGTTACTACGAAGAAGTGATGTATACATTATATACCTTCTTACAGTACTGTATTTTATGCATTGCTATTATATGATCCGAGTCTTTTTTGAAAATGAAAAAAATGTAAATGTCTAAAAAATAAATCTTGCATTTTACCTAATTTACACACATTTCGTAATTTGTTTACTTGTGTGAAGGAATTAGATTTAATTCTTTTCTTGTTACTACTGAACAGGATTAACACTTTGGAGTTCTTCTTTACTAAGTGGAAAACAATGGCATTAACCTTTTAATACGTTTGCTTTGAGCCGTACAAATGTATTTTTAAATGCGAGTAAGTGATTTGTTGTAGGATGTAACTGAGTGAGCTTACCTGCAAAACATTTGAAAATTTAAATTCGTGTGATTTGTAATCCATTTGATTGAAAACGCTATTTATTTTCCTGATTAATATTAATGTAGTTGTATGATGACGTCATATTGCTACAAAATTTGAAACAATTTGGTGTGAAGTGAAAATGGGAGTACCGCGCTATTATTGATTGAATTATTGTTATCATTTGCATCAATAAATGTAGGTATTCAGTCAGTACAAAACATGGCGTAGTTTTTAACTTTTTTGAAAGATCAGAAAAATGAAAATGTTTTAGATCAAAATTGTATGTTAAATACCACTTAGTGCATGTTCTGACTTCTTTATCATGATATTTATGAATAATTTTTTTAAAAAGTTTTCAGAGGAAGGCAAAAATGAAAAAAAATTGGGCTACCGGTTTTACATTTAACATACCAACAATGCACTTAAAAGTAAAGTAAAAATAGAAAAAAAAATTATACTATTTAAAAACCTTAATTTTTTTTCCAGGTGAAAAGTTAAAAAATAGAAAATTAAAAAAATAGCAAATTTATTTGGTCAAAAATATCAACACGAATTGGATTATTTTCAGCCTCGTTGAGGCTGAATTTCATTGCAGACCTTGTTGCAAACCACCTGGTCATCATCATCACAATAATCATCACGACGGCAACCATGAATTCCATCCAAATGGTGGAGAAAGCTCTGAAATGTAAGAAGCATGTTGCGCTTCTAATTCATAAATATATCAATTTATTTCAACTTAAACCCAGTGGAAAGAAGGACGAACCGTGTTTAGCGGTTGTTTTATTAGTCGGAATTCTAATTTTCACCATCATAACTGTACTTTTTGCTTTATTCAATGATACCGGTAACTGTCCGCCGCGGCGTTCATGACCTATGACCACTATTTCTCTGAGCAAAAGGATTTTAAAAATTCAAATCCAAGTTTATATGCAGCAATAACAAATTGAAAATAAGCTGAGTAAAGTGGAAAGAAAATGTTATCTGTACCATTAGCACCAAGAAAGAGTGTAAGATTTGTAACGCCAGAAAGTATAATAGCACGTGAGAGAAATAATAACTTGGCAATATATTTTATGAATTTCGTTACAGTTCTATACTTTCTATATTGCTTTTATTTGATTAGCAATTTTAATTAAATATGTAAAAATTGTAAAATTGTAAAATAAAATTTCATTCTTTTAATTAGTTTGAAGTTTTATATTATTTGAAAACATTTGCTCAAAGATTTTTTCCTTTTCCTTTTTTAAAAATTTATGTACACAAAATTAATATTAAATATTTTTGTCATCTTTTTAAATTTTTATTTGAATGTTTCGGACAAAGTCATTAATCACGAAATTATAACAAACCGCCAGTGCTGCTTTTAAAATCTAATTAATCATTTGTCGAAAATTAAAAATAACGCGGTTCTGCTTCTTACAACACCATTGTTGGTATTTACCAATGCAGACAACCTCAAATGTAGGCCTATGGCTTACATCTACACATCATGCCGTAATTCTTTTCAAAATTAAAACATGAGATTTTTTGATAGATCAAAAAAACGAAAACGTGTTAAGACGAGTTTTGCTTGCAAAATTGTATGTTAAACATACCAGTAATTATTATTACGATTTTATTTTCCACTTTATTTTTCTGTTGAAGTTTCTTAGGCTGCTTTTACCCGGTCCAAATGAAAGTAATGTCAAAATTGTTCAGTATATACATCGCATTTTTAAGTGAACTATAATAGGAGTTTAATAAGGTAAAGAGAAAAAAAATTTACAATTTACAATATAAATATGAAATATGAAATATTAATTATAAATTTTTCCAGTTAAAAATTGCAAAACAAAAATCGAAATATTTGTTTAGTGAAAGTAGTAAAAATTGTAAAAACGAGCTGTCATAAAAGCAACAATTATGGTCACGGTAAATTCGACTGCAGGAATAATTGCCATCAAGATAATTGCTGCGATTGCGAAAATGATTGCCCCGTGATGTAAGCTGTAAACAAATGTAATTTCTTAAGAGAAAAAAAATCTTAGTTTAAAATGAATTTAGAGTAAAGAAGGAAGTACCATGCATTGATTTGATTTATCTATTGAGCGGATTATTATTTTTGGCATTTATTGCTGGAATGTTTTACATGATGAATGCGAGCAGGCAACAACAACAACGGCCTCCAACTGCGGCTGCTCCGCCTCCTGCAGCACCGCCACCGCCACCGCCACCACCTCCTCCGCCAAAGAAAAAGAAAAAACCGGGAAAGAGGATAAAAAGAAAACGATAAAATGGAAGTGGAAAACGTTTGAAAAATTGAATTTAGAATTTTTTATTTTTATTTTTTTATTTAACATATATTTAATCCTATTTTGATGGTTTTTACCTCTTTAGTTGTAATATTTGTATACTTTTTGTGGACTTTAAACAAAATTTAAAGCGAAATTAGTGTAATAACAAAATGTTTAAATGTACTAAATAAATTACAAAATAGTAATAATTAGATTCTGTGTAATAATTGCTCATTCTGGATCATCAATAATGACAAGATTTTGTTTGAAAGATGCATACTTTATTGTTAGTGTATTATATTTTAAATATATTCGTACATGTGGGAATATTTGTTATTTGCTTCATATGGTGTGTTTTGTTTACAAGAAGAATTCGAGCTGATTTCTGTCCACCAGAAGACACTTCAAGTTCAAGCATTGATAGCATCAATTCTGATGATAATAATGAAAACAATTCTGATGAAAATAGTGAATAAGAGAGTCCTAACTAAGTTAATTCATCTGAACACAAGCAATTGTTGCTTAAACGAATTGTTATGTAAGCTCGTTGCCACAGCAACAAATTTCAAATAATTACTATTACTATTTAGGTTTAAAAGAAATTTAAAGAAATTGTAAACGCTATCTCAATAGCTTTTACACTTTATTTTTTATTATGATACTAAAAATTTCAAGTTAAGTGAATTACAAAATCAAAATAAACTGTTTATCATTTGAAAATGAAAAGGCGACGACATTTCGTTTAAAACTGTTTAGAATAACGTAAGACTATGTATGTCATAATTTAATATTTCATGGTTTACGATTTTGTTTTCCAGAGAAAATCATGCATATTTTATGTAAAGTTTTTGATTTTATTTACGACGTAAGGTAATAAATTTA
The DNA here is from genome assembly GCA_034700445.1 of Stenotaenia linearis. Taxonomy (NCBI): domain Eukaryota; kingdom Metazoa; phylum Arthropoda; class Chilopoda; order Geophilomorpha; family Geophilidae; genus Stenotaenia; species Stenotaenia linearis. The sequence continues at coordinate 6,851 of JAQIXT010000900.1, read as the reverse complement.
AGTTTAATTAATAATAATATAAAAAATATTTTATTATAAATGTTTACTAGATGCATGTTCCTCTTGTTCTTCGTTGGACTTGCAGTCTCTCCATCGGCGCAATCCTTCTTCTCTTTTTTTCAGTGGTAGTCTCGTGGGCACTGATGGCAGTTAATAATTTGTTTGAATATTCAAGAAAAACTAGTAGAAAGCGCAGTTTAAGCTCAACTGTCCTCCATCCAGTCCCAGAAGAGAAGTTTAGTGCGGAATCGAATGCTTTGCCTCCCCAAGAGGCAGTGTCTACTTGTGACGAAGTTACTGAAAACGACAGTGACGTCTACGATGTCAAAGTGGGCGAAAATGCGGAAAACAGAGAGAGATTTGCATTAACTTTGCCAGAAAATCAAATAGTTTACAACATCGACCCAACATGTTCGAGAAATCGAGAAAATCTGCTAGTATCATCGAGGAAAAAGGTTGAGAAAATTAAAGCAATTAACTGAAATGATGGGCAACTTTTAAACGTTTCGAAAAGTTGTGTCGGTTATAGCGATTAATTACAACCAGAATTGAAAAAGCAGTGAAATTGCGAGATTTATCAATGATTGCTCAGATTTATCCAATTAATTTTACGCCCACTCTATTCTAATAGAGAGTATAAAAATCGCTCCTTCTTTTTCAGCAGCCTTTACGAGGCGGTAACTGGCAAAAATTCTCATTTGAAACTTTAAAAGGCAGTGGTGAAGGCGATTCAGTTTAAAATCCGTTTTAAAAGAGACAAACTAAAATCTTACGGTAAGAAGTTAAATCCTATTTTTAAAAATTAATTGTAACTTTTTGGTTTTTATTTTTCTTAGATGGCCCGAGTTACTCTCGTTATCTGTTCAATTTTAATTGTGCTGTTGGTGAGCAACGTTATGTTAGCTGCTAGCGAATCCGACTCTTGTCGTGTTACATACGACAAATGTAAGAAACGTTGTGCTTATCTCAATTTCCGTTTCTACCGTTTTCGTTCGTTGGATGGTTCTTGTATTTTGAGTTGCATCGATGATTTTATTAAATGCCTACCCGATGAAAAAACTACTACAAAAAAAACCTCTGAAAAGACAACTGAAACTCCCAGCCAATAATTTTGTGTCGTTTTTATTTGTTTAAATCTGAATAAAAAATAAAAAAAACTATGTAACTTATAACAACAGGAATGGATATTAAATAGTAATAAAAATAGATAAAAATAGAAATGTAAAATCTTTGTTTTCTTTTGTTTTAAATAAGGGATTTATAAATGATTAAAGCGATATCTTGAGTATATCTTAAAGAGTTGCTGGTAAGAAAAAAAACTTCGTGTAAGTTTAAAGTTTACCGCAGTCACAAATAATAATGGAATAATAGTCTGTTGTTCCAGATTAATTGTAGGTACATTGTAGTTTAATTGTAATTTTAAAAACCATATTTGTAATTAAAAAAGAGGATTTTGAAGGGAAAAGACTACGGAGTGTAAATAAAGTTTGAATGTCAGGTCAGAATAACTTAACTGCAGCAGCATAGTTATTAATATGAAGTGGACTTGTTTCGGATTAGAGAAAGAATGAAATAATTTGTTTTTGTTTCAATCTTCCTGGTCTTCGTATTGAATTAGGAAAATTGAAAAAAAAAGTTTTCCAATCGACAAACGTAGTAAAACAATGTTAAAATGAGTAAATATTATCTGAATAATAATAAATTTTTATGAGACCTTCAGAAATTGCAGTACAAATTGTAGTAATTATTTATCTCTTGTGTGCTTCCCTGCAGAGCGCCATGAACAAGAAATTTCTAAAAAATAAAAAAAACTCTAAAAATTTGTAAAATTATAGGGAAAACATTTATTATTGCGGGAATATTTCCCATAAAGTTTTTAATTTTGAAAATCAATGATTGCGTTTGCGTAGAAGTAAATAAAATATAAACCACTGCTCGTACTTCTATTGCTGAAACACAATTTAATTTATTAACAGATGGCGCCACGTTGACCTGTTATTCTTGCGAAAGCGCATGCATCCACGCACATACACAAGTCAGCTGAAATGGCGTTCTGAATATCGCAGCAATTCGCGGGCTAAAATTAAGAATTGCACATGAGCAGTAGGTTTACTATTACTAACACTAATCCTGTACTTAAATTATTACTTAAAACATTGTCAGCTAATAATTGATGCAATATTTGTGAGCACGAGGCGCCCAATTATTTACAGAAAAACAACAAATACCAATGTTGTCACTTATTATTCATTTAATATGATGTAACAAATTTAATGAAGCTCAATATTGTTCTTTTACAGATAACACATAATAATAAAAGGTAACAAATGGGGAACACGGGCTCATCAAGCCGTGAACGACACAAGTCTGGAGAAAGTGGACCGCCTTCGAGTCCAGGAAAAGATGGACAAGCTTTTGATTTTACACCGAAAAGTCGTATGTTGTTTCAGCCAACTACCGAAAGCGTACCAGCAAAAACAGTAAACCGAATGTTAATTGTTAGTTTTCTTGAGACGTTTATTTTAAATCAATTTTTCGTTGTAGGACAACGATGTTACTTCACCTAGATCAATACCAGGAACTGTTTTCGATTCAAAAGCATTGCCAACTGTTTTCAAATGGGACGGAGGTGGTAAACAAGTTTATATCAGCGGTAGTTTCAGTAATTGGAAAGCTATACCCATGGTCAAAAGGTGTCAAATTGAAATAAATTAATGCTCTATTCGTTTTTATTTTTAATTTTAATTCTGTTTATTAATAGTCACGGAGATTTTGTTACGATATTAGACTTGGCCGAAGGGGAGCATCAGTATAAATTTCAAGTTGACGGCCAATGGATGCACGACCCGTCTGTCGTAAGTCAATTTTTAGTAATTTGTGAAGAAATTTCTTCCGGTTGAATTGAGAAATGTATTCTTTCAGCGAACAACTGATAACGATTTGGGTTCAAAAAATAATATTATAAACGTGAAGCAAGCCGATTTTGAAGTTTTTGATGCTCTGGCTGTGGATAGCGTAAATGGTAATTTTGTTTTTCTAAAATTAAAATCGTTTGTTAAATTTAACTTAATTCCAGTTGAAAGTAAACGGAGTAAAAAAATTGAACTCATATCTGGCTCTCCACCCGGCGATTATAACCAAGAAGTACCTGAAAGAAAGCCACCCGAAAAAAGTTACGGACCGCCCATCTTACCTCCTCACTTACTACAGGTTATCCTGAACAAAGATGTCCCAGTTTCCGTAAGTTTAAACACCAATTTAACGTTTACAGATTTTTTTATTAACAATTTTAAAATTTTTTTTTCCATTTTTTTTTAAGTGCGAGCCCACACTTTTGCCAGAACCGAATCACGTTATGTTGAATCATTTGTACGCCTTATCCATTAAGGTAATAATTTAATTTAATAATTATTTCCTTTAAAAATGTACAATTTATTATTTTTAGGATGGAGTTATGGTTTTGAGTGCAACTCACCGCTATCGTAAAAAGTATGTTACAACTCTCTTATACAAACCGATTTGAACACTGTTTGAAGAAAAATATTGCAATGTACGATACGTGCACAGGATTTATTATAAATATAAATCGTAACAGAATATACATATATGTAAATTTAAAAAAGAAAAAGATTATTGTATTTTGACATAAGAAGGTCGTTTGAACGGATTATTATTCAGTGTCATTTCTGTAACTACTTATTTATACCACGAATGCTGTAGTTTATTTTAATGAATGTAATAAAATTAAATTGGATTCTGATGGTTTAGTCGAGAGTTTGGTTGTGTTATCCTTATTTAGTTGATGTTCCTGTCGCTAGAGTTCCTGAGAGTTCCTCTCCGTTTCCAGTTAAGACGTTGGCATTCAGGACTAGTCTGCGTTGCCGACCCTGGTGGTGAGAGTAGGCCACCAAAATCACCACCAGGGTCGGCAACGCAGACTAATTCAGGACGTTGGCACGGGAATTTATTTTATCGTTTGTGATAACTTTGATTGTCAAAACCACAATTCAAATCGATTTTTGTGTAAAGTAAGTGAAACACAATGCCGGTGTCAAAGGAGAGCAACATTGTGAAAATTGCCGTGAAGTTAAGCGATGGAAATGCTCAGTTGATTGAATTTGATCAAAAGCGACCATTGGCTGCCATAATTCAAGATCTGTGTAACGTCTGGACTCTTTCCGAACCGGAGCAGTATTCATTGCAGTTTGATACGGGACAAAATTATATCACCGAAAAAAACCGCAATGAAATTAAAAATGGCAGTATACTTCGACTCACTCCATCTCCCACGAAAATCGCAGGTGAAATTCTGGGGAAATTAAATTCGACAACAAGTAGCACGGATGAGAAAAAAGAAGCTTTAAATCAACTTGCTAAGCTGGCAACGGATAACACTTTTTGCTTGGAATTTGTTAACCAACAAGGCTCGACGTTACTCATTTCGCTCATCGAAGATGGAGTTTATGTTGGGGAGAGCTTGTCGTACACTTTATCGGCTTTCGTCGAAATTATGGATCACGGAAACGTATCGTGGGACAATTTAGAACCAAAGTTCATCAATAAGGTCGCCAGTTATGTTAATAATCCTTCAGCTAATCAAACTCCACGAACTGTGAAGGCATCGTTATCCATTTTGGAGAGCCTCGTGTTAAACAGCAGCAAAAAATACACTTTAGTCGATCAGGAAGTTACTTTGCCCAATTTGATTATGCATTTACAATCCCAGGATGGAGAAATACAACAAAATGCGATTGCGTTGATCAATGCTTTGTTCCTAAAAGCCGATGAAAATAAACGTAAAGCTATGGCTGGTACGTTATCGTCGCGACAAATCCGTAACGTGATTTTGAACAGCATTATTCAAGGACCCCGAACGATTGGCGCGGAAATGGCTCATCAGTTGTATGTTTTGCAGTCTTTGCTGCTCAATTTGCTCGAGGATCGTAAGATGACGAAAATGGATCCGCAGGATTCCGACGATAGAGAGAAAATTTTGGAATTAAGAAGAATTGCGTTTGACAATGACGATGCTCGCGATGTTACTTCGCGAAAACCCGGTTATGCCAAAGATTATAAAAAGTTGGGATTTCAAAATCACGCAAATCCCACAGAAGATTTCACCGAGGCGCCTCCCGGAATGCTGGCGTTGGATAACATGATTTACTTCGCACGATACCACACAGATGCGTACACCAAAGTGGTTTTGGAGAATTCCTGCCGTTCCGATGATCACGAATGTCCATTCGGAGAAACGAGCATCGGCCTCACAAAATTGTTGTGCGAAATTTTAAAAATAGGTGAACCACCGAGCGAACAAGGCCAAACTTTCTATCCAATGTTCTTCACTCACGATCATGCATTCGAAGAGTTTTTCTGCATTTGTGTTATGTTGCTTAACAAAACCTGGAAAGAAATGCGAGCAACGAAGGAAGATTTACGGAAAGTGTTCAGCGTCGTTAAAGAGCAAATATCTCGAGCACTTTCCACAAGTGCCACAACCTTGGATAAATTCAGAAGTATGTTAATAAACAAAACACCTTAGAATTTTATTTTAATAAATATTTTCGATTCTAGATAAATTGAATACGTTGACATACAGCGAAATAACGAATTTATGGCAGCAGGAGCGTACCAGCCGCGAGGAATGGGAATCACAAGCAAGACCAATAGTTGAACTGCGATGCCAAATTACGCCTGAAATCATGGAACTCATCCAACAGCAAAGATTGGGTTATCTTGTGGAAGGAACGATGTTCACAAAATACACGAATAAGGGACAGCGAATCAAGGATAAATTCTGGTATTGTAGACTTTCACCGAACCACAAGACGCTGCACTACGGGGATTGCGAGGAAAATACCACTCCGACCCTGGAAGAATTGTCGAATAATAAATTGCCGGTGGTCGACATCAAAGCCTTAGTCACGGGTAAAGAATGTCCTCACATGAAAGACGTCAAAGGAAAGAAATCCACATGGTCGCTTGCATTTTCTTTGCTGTTGGATTCGGAGATGGACGCATTGAATTTCGTGGCCCCGACCGAGAGAGTGTACGATTATTGGATAGACGGGATCAATGCATTGTTGGGAAATCAGATGCCGAGCAAGGAAGCGAAGAGCGATTTGGAAACGCTACTTAGCATGGATATTAAATTGAGGTTGTTGGACACTGAAGGTGTGAAAATACCCGAAGAACCACCTCCGATTCCTAAAGAGCCACCAAATTTTGACTTTTGTTACGACTTTAAATGATTTAATTTAAATTTCTCATCTCATTTATAATGTGTTTCTTAGCCAAAGATTATAATATTTTATTCATATATATTTATAAATGTATTGTCTTTATATATCGCTTTTACAATGAAATAAGTGTAATAAAATCTTTATTCCAACGTAAATACAAAATGTAACAAAACATTAATTAAACTGGCGTCAAACTCAAACCTACTTCATCAGCTAACTCACGAATTTCATCCAGGAGTTTTTTGTCTTTCAGTTCGTGCTGAAATAGATTTTCAAAATTAATTTATTAAAAGCAGCTTTGTACTTTTCCAAACCTTGCAACAAAATCTATAAGCTTGTTCCACTTCATCTTGCCTGCCAGTTTTCAAAGCAACCATTGTCAGGTATCCCCATACTTCTGGATTTGTGTTGTCCAAAATATTAGCTTCTGAAAACGCTTCTTCGGCTTCAACGAAATCTTCGTACTAAAACAGTTCAATCAATTTACTTATCATTTGTTTTAAAAAAATAGTAATTTTACAAAATAACATGCTCTTCCTACTCCAATCCAACTCAAACATGAAGGAGAATATTTACAAGTCAACAAAAAGTTCTTTTTAGCTTTATCAA
>JAQIXT010000899.1:0-22256 GCA_034700445.1 Stenotaenia linearis | reverse complement strand
TGGGTTGCGAAGCAACCCAATATTGTATTATGGTGGGTTGCGAAGCAACCCACCAAAAAGTTGGAAGGCCTATAGAAGTGTCCTAAATCCCGGGCGCACCTAGAAGTGCACGTCTTCGGGCGCACGCACCCGTCTTTTTTTTTTTTTGGCGGGCGCACGCACGCATACACACACGCACACGCACGCGCACACGCACACGCACGCGCAGGCGCCTGTTTTTTTTTTTTTTCGGACGCATACACACACGGGGAAGTCCTTGCCCAGTCCATCTTCTCTCCCTCCCCGCCACCTGCTCCCTCTAGTGGCTACCTTTTTTCACCTGTTTTTTTTTTTAAAAACATCTTTTTTCTTTCTCTAAATTTAGTTTATTTTTCATTGATACATTTTCTCTCTATCTTATTAAAAAAAAATTTTCTGCTAGCCCGGGAATCGAACCCGGGACCTTCGCATCCAAAGGACAACCCTCTGTCCACTGCGCCACGAGGTCTGCTTGAAAGCTATCATTCGGAACCTGTAATTAAAGTTAAAAATTTTTGAAGTGGAAAAAAAATAAAAATATTAACAAAATAGATTCTTCAGTTTTTTTTATTTAACCTTTTTCGTTTCGGAGTGCAACATTTCATCCGTGTTACCATTTTCGTGCGTTGGTGGCCACTGTAAGATCTAAAAGAACCCCCACGTCTGGATAATCTCTTGGTAGAGCATGGCGGAATTTGACATTTCCTTAATAGACTGATATTTAAGAGAATAAAGCCAGAGACCAGGATCGACTTGATTTTATGTGGACATCGAACAATTCCACTCAAACCCGTGATTTTGCATCATCTGAAAAATCAATGAAATAAAATAAATTTTTTCTTCAAAATATTAACGTGAAACTTACATCAAACTGTGTATTTCCACCCAACTATAGAATAGAAAGCAAAATTATAATTATTTTATTTCTTAACTTTTTTTAAAATTTCACTTCTCATTTTATTTTATTTTTGAAAAAACTCACCTAGTGTTTGTACAAATAACACAAATAACAGTTAATATTTTTATTGTTTATTTGTTCATAAATACCAAAAAAAAACACTATACAAAAACTTCACTTATTTCCTCCACACGTTACGTCGGGTAATGTGAAAAACTCTTCTCGTTTTATAGAAGACCCTCGAGTCGACAAAAAGTCATAAAACTTATTGAGAGTTTCTTCCGGTGGTGTTTTCCCGTCTTTACATTGAACAAATGCATCTTCTGTAAAAGTAAATAACTTAGAAATCAATTACGATTAGAAAATGACTGAAATTACCTATGTGCTCTTTGCCCAAGTCGATACAGTTCCAAAGCAACAAAAAATCGCCTTCAAAAGTTCCAGTTTGATAGCTTGTACCCTTTTCACCAACTAGACATCACAAACAAATTACCTCTAAATATTCTTTTTAAAAAATCAAAAAAATGTTTACAATTTTCATAGGGAGTAGTATAAACTCCAGAGTTCGCTTTATCCTCAGTCAAATCGAGATCTACTGGCAATATAAGCCTATTTCATTTTTAAAAAAATTAGAAAATAAATTCAATATTCCCAAGATCAAAAACGTACCCTGGAATCGCAGTGAAAACAGTACAGTCGAGTGTCAATCCTTTTTCGGTTTTCTTCACAGTCGAATTCATGCAATTTGATGAGATTAAATTGCGATCCGATGACGTAACTGTAACCCAGGAACCTAAAATCTACAAAAAGTAAAATAAATTGAAGTCGAATTCCAATATTACGAAACGTTTCGTTATAATGGGGTTCGACGGTTGACCAAATACCTTGTTTACGTCATAATTAGGCACCGGAGATAACGCTGGACACGGTCCTGGAAGGCGTGTATTCAAATTTGGCAAGTTTGAGAGCGGATTGCCACTGACCAAAGGTATCAACAGGACGATTAAAGCTATCTTGGCCATGTTGACTCGATTTAAATTTTGTTTGTCGACTGATTTTATTATTTCTTCATTCTTCTTTTATCAGTTTTGCTAAACGGATGTGAGGTAAATGGGTATCTTAAAATCAATAAGTAATTCATCAGACATTTATTATCAGTTAAAGAATAAAAATCATCAAATTTCAAATTTGATTTTCTGGAAGATAAAAATTTGAAATAGTTTTCAAGAGTTTTTCCTCTTGAAACTTTTCCTGGCTTCGTTTGAATAAAAGCTGCTTCTGCAGAACAATGTTAGTGTTATTATTCAATAAAGTAAAAGTAATGTGAAAGAATTTCAATTACCTATGTGTTCTTTCCCATAACTACAACAATTCCAAAGCATAAAACTTTCATCTTCAGTGACGATACTTAAAAAACATTGAACGTCTTCCCAACCTAACAAAAAATATCAATTTTATTTGAAAATAATAACGATTTAATAATATTTACCCGTGTCGTATCTTGCAAGATAAGCTCCAAGAACTGCTTTATCTTCTTTCAATACGGAAATGATTGGAACAGCAAACCTTTCGATACAATACAAAAAATCAAGTAACATCTTACAACGTCTTTGTGTAATTACCTCCCAGTTGCATTGTAGATATTAAATTCAATAAGTAACCCATTCTCAACTTTTGTAACCGTCTCATTGACGCAATCGATTGCTTTCAAATTTCGATCCGAAGTAACGGAAAGAACCCAGTCACCTAAAACCTAGAAAACAATGCAAACGATACATTGAAGTTATAAATCAATACCTTATTTTCATCGTAATCAGGCACTGGAAACTGCGCGTGGCACGGACCAGCGTAACGGTAATATAATTTAACGTATTTAGCTTTGACAATTGATACAAATAATAAGAAAATAAACAAAAAGTTTGACATGATTTTATATAAACTCTCGTACAAAATAAGTTATTATTTATTTAATTGCATCGTCCATAAAAACAAACATCCTTCAACTTAATCGCACGTTTAACTCATTAACTTGCGTCAAAGTACTTGGAGATGAGCCAAAACTAACAAATCGTGAGATTAATCGATTCAATTGCAATAAAAACAAAAAACAAATTAATTTCAAGACTAATTTTAAACACTCTGTTTCAATCTTGGCATTGAACATCTAAGTTTCCTCCAAAAATGTGGTTTGTTCGCTTCTAAATACGTCGTCGTGACCAAAAAAGCTCTCAAATCCTCCCTCGCTTTGTCTAAATTCGGCATTCCGTTTGGCACGACCACAATCAATCTCCTGATTCCATCTTCAAATCCCTTGTGATACGCAACGTTGAACTCGATTTGGCTCCACGAACTGCTCAAAAAGCTATCCGTCAACACTATGATCGTCCTCCGACTCGCCTCGACCGACCGGACGATTTGATCGGCGATAAATTCACCACCGGGCCAATCTCGTTCGTGCAAACACAGTTTATACACCGGTTGTTCTTCCTCCAAACCGGCCACCAGCACGTCCCGGACCCACTCGCCGTCTTCGCTGCTGTAGGAGACGAAAGCGTCGAACAATTTGTCGGCGTCGACGTCTTCTTCGGTCACGAAACTCAAACACCAGCCTTTGGAGAAGAGAAAGTATTTGATTTCCAGTTTGTACCGGAAGAATAGTATCGACAAAATGCTTATTATTATTACAAAAGCGGCGAGGGTGGGGAGGACGATCGTTGCGGTTAAATTTGTGTCCACTTGTTGCGAACAGAATTCGTCGACGTCGTAGAAATTGTGGGTTTTGTCGTCTAGGAAACAGGTCGTGTCTTGTCTGTCGAGGAATTTGCTCACGCTATTCAAGTCGATGTCTCTCAGTTCCTTCATGTCGCACGAACATCGCCACGGATTTTTGGATAAAGTCACTGTTCGGACGATGTTTTGTCGAAAAATGTCGAAAATTTGTGGTTCCAGACGAGCGAGGAGGTTGTTTTGAAGGGAAATTGTCCTCAATGTCGGTGTGAGAGCGAGATTTTCTAAAGATTCGAGTTTGTTGCGAGATAAATCGAGTTTCTCTATTTTGCTCCAAAACGGCCACGTTTGAGGCGGTAAATTTCGAATGTCGTTGTTGTCCAAGTCAAGACGTAAGGTGTAATTCAATTTCTCTGGAAATTTGGTCGGAAATTCACTCAATCCAGTGCCTGAACAGTTCACGAGAAAATTTTTATTGGCTCTGCTTTCCAAACAGGAACAATTAGCGGGGCAATTTTTTGTCACGTTGCACAATAGTTTGTTCTCGTCCAAATCGGGCAAATAAGGACGACTGTCTGTATTCGGAAGACGGCATTCCCATAGATATAAATCAAAAACCTTCGACATGGGCCCTAAGATTCGTCTATCCTTCAACAATTCGTATAAATTGCAATCGCAGATCAGTGGATTTCCTCGCAATTCGAACGTCACGTCACCGGCGAATAAATCAGAAATGCCTTTTTGCTGAACAAATTCGTAAATCTCACTGTCTACAATCGATATTCGATTATAAGTTAAATTCCAGTGCACGATCCCGTTTTCCTCCGTGTAAACATCCTTAACTTCGTCCAGTTCCAATTTCGTGATGTTATTGAACGAAATATTAATAAACTTCGCTTCCATCGCCAATTTCACGGGTATCGATTCGAGACAGCAGTTGAGACATTCAAATTTCATTTTCTTTTTAACTTTCACCGAATTCCTCCTCCACGTCACGTTTTTGATGCAGTTATCGGTCAATATTAACTGCTCAGTCCCCGGAATGACGTCACTCAACGGTAATTTCAAAGTCGAGATTTGATTCCCCATCAGAAACAGAGTTTTCGCCGCAATCGCGTTCGGAATTTCCGTTAAAAAATTATTCCATAAATAAAGAACGTCTATTTCCGAGTGTTTAAAAAAATCCGGGGGAAACGACCGGAACTTATTTCCTTTCAACGCCAACACGTGAATTTTTCCATTAACACCGTGAAGAAAATCCGCTGGCAGCGTTTCGAGTTCGTTGAAATGCAGCTCTATTTTCCCGAATTTGAACGATTTGTTAGTCAAAAAATCACTCGGAAGCGACGTTAACTTGTTGTATCCCAATTTTATATACGAAATTTTGGAATTATCTCGCAGAAAACCATCGGGCAAAGTTGTTAATTGATTTCTCGACAGTTCCATTGTTTTTAATCTCGGAAGACCTTCGAAATCATCTTTGTCGATCACTTTAATCTCGTTTTTGCTCAAATCCATCGTTATCAACGTCCCAATCCACCGAAGGTTCTTCGGTACTTCAGTCAAATTACGCAACAAGATTTTCAGGTGTTCAATGCGAGGGAAAACGCTCGAAACGTTTCCTACCACATTTCCAGCGCATCGGTTGACCAAATCGAGGGTGATTATGTTCATTACTGGAAATGAATTCATATCGAAAACAGCTGTTCCAACTCCATCCCTGTTTTTATCCTTATAATCGACTTGCACAACCGCCTTTTGGATTTTAAACGACGACAACGGCGCACTCCATAAGCCTAAAACTCGTTCGACTTTAAATTTCTCATCGCAACGTCCATTCAGAGTTAAAATCCCTTTCACCTCGTCGAAGTTCATCTCGAAGCGTTGAGACGAATTCTGGCACGAGATGACGCCATTTTTGTCGCATTTACACTCGGAATCCATACCTCGACATCGACTGCGGTCTAGTGGACACCATTTTTCAGAACACGTGATGTCGTATGGCGAAACGAACGCAATGTTGAGGGTCAACACTAATAAAAGCAACTTCATCGCTGTTAATTTGCCATTGAAAGCCATTGAAAGGATTAAATAGTGCCACCTCGAGAAACCGGTTTCATTTGGAAGGAAATCGGTGCGTCATTATCCAGGAAAAGAAAAGCCTACTGGTTCTCGGAAAATTGAATAATTGAATTTTGTTTTTGTCCAAAATATTAAGTGGATCAATTTCACGGAACCAGTAGTTGCTATGTCACTATCATTGAATTGACACGAGTAGATAACAAAGTTTACCATACATAAGTGTTTTTGACCCCAAACATTGTAAACACTCATTGAGCGCCATTACTCATTTTAAAGTTAATAAATAAATATTATTAAGAATAAAAAACCGCATTACCTTTTTCTGGTCTTTTTAATGAGCCAAAGTGTACATTTAGTTCTGGTTTCTTAGTTATCAATCAGACAATAATTTATCTACAATTAAACAGTAAATTATAGAAAAATTGTCATTTTTACACTTAAATGTTTTTCTATACCTAATTATGTGGTTAATTAAACTTTATCAAACCTCTCGCAATGATAATCTAAGTTAGGCTTCTCTGTCACACTTGAACTTTCCCCTCACTGACCGCCATTTTCTCGGCTTCACCGCAACACTCGATCATCATCGTGGCTTTCTCTCTCGTTTTCATCTCGTTTCTTCAAAATTCAATAATGTCACACAATGTCCAAACACACTCCAACTTAAATATACCGCATTTTTCGTAGCGCCCTCTACTGGCTCACAAAACCATAAAATCGTCGGGTTTCATCACCGATGATGAAATATGTTGAGTCTATTCACTGGTTTTACGGAAGCGCATCACTAAATTTGTTGTGATCGTTGTAATTTTCACATAATCGCTTATTTAACTTCACAGACGTCTCACTCTACTTCATATGCAGCAACGTTGCGCATTCGTTGGGAAACACAGTTTCAATGCTGTAAATAGATCAATATTAGATAACTGGAAACGGATTTCTCTGCCAGAATTTAAGCAGTAAATTTAGTTCGGTAACGAACAAAGTTAGCAACTTCCGCATGAATTGACACAAGGAAAAATAGCTGTTTCACTGTATGTACTTTCGTTAAAGTAGTTAAATTTTTCGGTCAAATACGTGAATTGCTTTCAGTTTGTTACCAATACCAAAAAATGGGTTCGTACGTGAGCAAAGCGATGGAAGAAAACCTTCGCAAGAACCAAGAATTCATGATAGACATGCAACGATTGCAAGTATTCCTAAAAAAAATTGATTTAAAAAGATGAAAAAATAACGAAATTAATTCAAAATTGTGAAATTACAGATGGAAAGACAAATTCATCTGCAATGCCAGATGCGAGAACGTGAAATTGCACTACAAGTGGCGAGAAGACGAGAATTCCTTTTTTGGTTTGGATCTTTCTACGTTCTGGCAACCTTCGCACTAATAACTAGGTAAAAAAAAATGAAAATAAAAATAAAACAAATCTCTCAACAAACAACAAAACTCACCTCCAGATACCGAAACACGAAAAACACCTTCGTTTTATTCCCAATACTCCCACTTTCCTTCGTCCTCGGATACAACGCAGACTACGCTTACGGGAGCAAACTCACGAGAGTTAAAAGTAAAAAAAAAAAAAAAAATTCAACGAAAAATTTTCTAATTTTTAAAATTCAACAGACGAAGCCGAAAATATTTTGGAATACGAAGCCCAGATACTCCACCTCCCCAACGGAGTGCCTACAGCTCAAAGCATCGATCAAGCGAGACAAAGGCAGCACGAGGAACAACGTATTCGCAAAGTTCACGAACTTTATATTTAAAAATATTTATTTTAATCACTTACCTAATCATGTGGAGTAGGTTGCAGCTGATAACCACTAAATTGCTTCCACAGTAAATAGAATAGTGGAATTTATAACCAGTGGGACATATCAGCCTACAGAAAGATTTTTCTATGGACTGTGATAAGAATAGAACAAATTTCGTACTGAAATCTTTAATAATGTATGATAAGATTTTATCACACTGGTATTATTACCTTTACCGTTCTCTTGTATCCTTATATTAACAATACACTATTTATCTTTTTCCGTCACTAAATAAAAGGCTATATATATATAATATTCATACACTCATTTCATCAAGTATACAATAAAAAATGAATACAAATTGGACGGATTGTAAATTAAAATTCAAAAATTGTTTTCGTGATTTTGAAATTCCCAGAAATTCGGAAAGTTAAAGTAATGATACAAAAATATATTTCCAAAATTAAAAATTAATAAAATCTCAACTGGAATAATATCTCTTATTCTATTGGTTAATTGGTTAGAAATGTGAGGCACCGACCAAACTGTTGCGGTTTATTCTTACTTTGTCGACCAAATCGGCCAAAATGTCGCTCACGTCTATAGCTGCTTTTAGCAATTCCTCGTTTCCGGTTTCACTTTGAGTGTCAACTGAAATTTGAATAAAGAATTTGAAATTCAAAAATTTTTAAATTTTAATTGAAATTTTTACCTTTTGTGTGGTTGTCCGGGAAAGTCAATTTTAAATGTTTCATTATACTGTCTAATTCGGCTTGAATTTGATTCAGTTCTTGCGTGCTTTCTAAATCACTCATTTCTTTGCTCACTCCGTTCATATTTTGGTTTTCGATCGGAGACGGTAATTTTCTTTCTATTGGTTGCTCGTGGACCTCGACCGCGGTGTAATTTGGGGTCGACGTAGCTGCGAACGGTACTGTGGTGAGCAAACCACTATCTAATCGAGCCGTATCTCCGTTTCCCAATAAATTCGCATCTTCTGCTTTTGTGCACAACTTCTTAAAGCTCTTTAAAATTCGTCTGAGTCTCCGTAACTGTAATTCTAGTTGCCGTTCGTGGTCGAGTAAAACTTCCTGTCGACTTGTCGAGCTGTGGAAAGACGCGGTGCTCTTGACGTCGTCCGAACTGCTGCTCAGCGACACGTCTTTCAGCTGTTCGAGCTCGTTTCGGAGAAGTCTAGAAACAAAAATTCACAAATTAACACAAAAATTTTTTTTTTCTCTTTAAAATTACTTTTGTTGTTGTTCCAAATGAACAATCACACTCTCCAATTCGTTTTGTTGTGATACTAGAAACGTTTTCATCGGCATTCCGTTAAGAATCGTGCAACTTAGAAATTCATCTCCGGGCATCACGGCTTTGTGCGTGACCATTGGAGTTGCTTGAACTTCGGGAGCGGTTGCGTGGTGATTTTCAAACACGTCACTAAAATTAATTCAAATTAATTCAAAAATCAAACTAACATTAATTTAAAAAATCATACACTTCTGGAATCGTTTGTGTGGGTTTTATCGGCAAAAACGCTTGTTTATTTTTCTTCATTTTCAATTTATTTCCGAGCCGTTTCATCATAACTTTCCGATCTTCCTTTGAAGTTGCCTTAAAAAACACAAATTAAAACAAATTAAACAACAAAATAATTAAAAATCTTATAAAAAAATCACCATAGTGCAGTATTCTTGAATAGGATGTTTGAGTTTGTGATTTTTACTGGTTTGACCAGTGAAAAAACAATGCTGACACAAATCGTAGTTGAAGCAATACAAACATCGATATCTCAGACCCAAAATTGGAAACATTTTACAAACGTTGCATTTTACGTTGTGGGAAACAGCTTCCGCCGTAACTAACCGAAAAAAAGTGGAAATCCAAACGAGTGTTTGTGGTTCTTGGAGGAGCCACGAGAGAAACATTTCCTCCGTGATTCCCAAGGGCGAGGAGTTCTGGAAAAGTAAAGCGTAAATAAAGGGTTAAAAAATTAATTTGAAACTCACGTTGCAAAAACAGCTTTCGACTGCTGCTTCGACAAACGTTTTTCCAAACGTTATTTTTTCATTTAAACGTTCTGGGATCTGTTAATTACAAAAAATTGCAAAAAATACAAAAAATTAAATCTGGTAACAACAAAGTATACACTTTTAAAATGTTAAAAATAATAAAAAGAAAAAATACCTCCGCTAAAATGTTTAATAAAAAAGTTAAGGAATTTCTAGTCATGCAATTGTTGTGATTTGCAAGAATCCGAAACAAAACTAAACAAAAATAAAATCACAAAATTAAAAAATAAATAAAAAATTTTAGAAAAAAAAATTAAAAATCCTCACATTTGTATTTTTCGTGTAATTTTCCCATAGAGAAAATCAACAACCCAACAAAAACCGAAAGCACATTAACGACTCCACTTCGAGTCCTGTAAATATAAATTTTTAACATAAAACACGAAAATCCTTTAAAAAATCAACTTACGAATCAAATAAATTAACGAGAAAATTCAAACACAGCTCAGCAGATACTCTTTGATCCGTTAACGTTGGTTCCTCCAATTGAGCAATACTAAACACGTCATACAGAAAATATTCCAATTCACTACAACTCATATTCGATTCAGTAATAAGCGGTTTGGTCGCAACTTGGTTGAATATCTTAACCATCGTTTCAGTACTAACAAGATGAACTAAAAAAAAAATTCAAATTTAATTTCCATTCAAAAAATGAGAAAATGAAAAAATTCAAAATTACATTTAAACAATTTTTGCAAACGTCTCAACTTCAGTGCCAGTCTGTACGTAGAATACTTGACTATTTGATAGTCCTTTATTTCTTGCATGACTGTAGTGAGGAGTGGATGATCCCATTGCGAACACTGAGTTACATGACTGCAAAAAGAATAAATATTTGTTTTATAATATTTTTCAAAGAGTTTTTAAATTTTTCCTTATTTCGAAGCACTTTTTTATTTCCTTCTCATTTTTGACAGAGATTGATTATGTTATTGTTGTAACGTTTACAGATAACTCGCAGGAAAATAGCAAATTGATAATTCATTAGCCACGTTTTATAGTAACACATTTACGATCAACAGCTGTGAACCAGCCTTGTTTATTTCAAACACTTGAAAGACTATGGACAACTCCATTAGGAGTTAAAGGGGTTATCTCCTGGCATATCAGGTTTTTCGTTTAAATCAGTTTAAACAACATCCTGCATTGAAATGATTCATGTTCATTTTCATAAATATTTTTATATGCAATTTAAATTCCCTTTTGGAAAAAAAATTGTTTTTTTTTTTACCTTAGATAATACGGCACGCCATTTTCTGTTCTCTTTTTTTCCCATCCTTCTAATATTTTACCTGAAATGAAATAAATTCCGATGAGGGAATATGAGAATAAGGAAATTTGAAGGCGGAAAATTTTTAAAACCCGGAAATTTGTGGAATTTTAGACTAAAAGAGGTTTTAGAGTATTTTCTCAGCACTTACCATCATAAGTAAACACTTTTGACATGTTCTGGCGGGTTAAGTCCACCAAAGACGAGCTACAGAACTGACAACTCATCGAAAACGTGAGGCTCTACCGCCATTTTTTAAATAAAGTGCAATGACGCCAAGACTGGTCTACCGGCAGAACAAATCGCGTGTTGTAATCCCGTGAATGGTTCTATGTATAACATGACGACTGTGGATTAATATGGCTTGTGCTCCCTCGTATGTTTTATTTAGGAAGTTTTATCATGGAATCTACGAGACATTAAAGTGATCGCGATGAACAATTCAAATAAGGTAAGTGTTTGATCTATTATTTTTAAATTTTTTCGATTTTAAATATTTCCGATTTCCTAATAAATTCCCGATCAAACGAACCGAGATGAGTAAATACCCCATAAAATTCTAAATATCGAAAAAAACCTTAAAAATCAATAGAAAAATACCTTCAAACCAATAATCAGGCACATTAACACCTAAAAATTAATAAAAAATCAAAAATTAAAAGGAAAAAAACCATTAACAATCGCAAAATCTTAAAAATAATAAAAATGAGTCAGCAAAAAATTAATTAGCGCATCTTTGTCACGGATTCGTAAAAATTTCCTCAAAAAAGGAATAATTGTGAAAAACCGGAGGAAATACTTTACTTAATGTAGAAACCAGTTTTCCTTAACTCCGTTTCAAAACCCTGCAATCATTACGAGCAAAAAAAGAAAGCATTTTAAAATGAACGGTCGACTCATTAATCAACATCGCCACTTGCGATAACCTCAATTCGTTACTTAATACCAAAAATTTAATCATTTTTCAGAATTATTTATATCTTATTTATTTTTTCAGAGTGGATAAAAACTAAGAATGGACACTAAACCAGTGACCAAGTTCAAACCCGAAGGACTATGTTCGATGAAACAATCATGTTCCGGTGCACCGACTTGTTTTCGTCCACGAAAATCGAGTGGACAAGAAGCTTTGGCAAATGGAGAGATGAAATTTTCGATCTCAACCTACCCAAGAGAAGCGCTTTCGGTTATGGAGTTGATGAGGAGGAATCACATGTTGTGCGATGTGCAGTTATTGGTCGGAAGCGAAGTTTTTCAAGTACATAAGATCATCTTAGCCGGTGCGAGTCCGTATTTCAAGGTGATTATTATCGGTTTTATCTTGAAAAACAATGATTTTTAATTTTTAAATTTTTTTTTGATTTTAGGCGATGTTCACGGGCGGTTTGAAGGAATGCGAAATGAATTCCATCACTTTACAAGGGATATGTCCTAGTACTTTAGGTCAACTTTTATGTTTTATGTACACCAGTGAAATTACCGTAAACGAGATGAACGTGTGTCAGTTATTACCAGCTGCAACTATGTATCAAGTACGTCACAACTTCGAACCTAAAAAATCATAAAAATCATTAAAAAATCGAATTTCCTGTTTTGTTTAGATGAATCACGTGATAGACGCCTGTTGTATGTTCCTCGAGAACCAACTCGACCCCAGTAACGTCATCGGAATCGCAAACTTCGCTCTCCAACACGGTTGTCTCGAATTGGACAAAAAAGCGAACGAATTCATCGACCAACATTTCAGCCAAGTGAGCCGACAAGAAGAATTTCTCCAGTTAAACGGCTGTCAATTAATCATGCTCATCAAACGCGACGCGCTCAACGTCCGATCGGAGCAAGAAGTATACGACGCAGTGGTCAGATGGGTGAAACACGAACCCTCGCGTCAGCCGAAACTGCAACACATCTTATACGCCGTACGATGCCATTTCTTAACCCCAAATTTCCTCAAAGACCAATTAAAACACTGCGACTTGCTGCGAAACATGCCGCAATGTCGCGAGTACCTGAATCAAATCTTCCAAGATTTAACTTTACACAAAACCCCGTGCGACAAGCAGCGAATGCCGAACGCGCCTCGGGTGATTTACGTGGCGGGCGGCTACTTACGGCACTCGCTCAGTTTCATGGAATGTTTCAACGTCGACGACCAGCAGTGGACCGCTTTGGAGGACCTGCCGATGCCGAGGAGCGGGTTGGGCGGTGCGTTCATTCATGGATTGTTTTACGCTGTCGGAGGGAGGAATAATTCACCCGAGGCGAACCAGGATTCGAATTCGGTCGATCTGTTCGATCCGAGGACTTGTACGTGGAGAAGTTGCAGTCCGATGTCGATAGCCAGGAATAGGGTTGGGGTGGGGGTCATTGATGGGATGTTGTATGCTGTTGGGGGGTCGGCGGGGACCGAACATCATTTTTCGGTCGAAAGGTAATTTTTGTAAAAAAAATTTTGACAAATTAAAAAAAAAAATTTTTAAGGTATGATCCGGACGAGGATAAATGGACACCGATTGCGCCGATGTCCACAAAACGGATCGGAGTTGGAGTCGCCGTTGTTAACCGTTTGTTGTACGCTGTCGGAGGGTTCGACGGGACAAAAAGGCTTAGCAGCGTCGAGTGTTATCACCCGGAGAACGACGAATGGACGACGGTTGCGTCGATGAATACGAGTCGCAGTGGAGCTGGTATTAGTTGTTTAAATATTAAATCGTGTTAATTTTTTATGATTTTTTTGTTGTTAAGGTGTTGTCGCGCTCGATCATTACGTGTACGCCGTCGGAGGCTACGACAGCGTTTGTCAATTACGAACCGTCGAACGCTACGATACGGAAAAAAACGAGTGGGAAACGTTGTCCGAGATGCATTCGCCTAGAAGCGCGCTCGGAGTTGCTGTTCTAGACGGGAAATTATATGCTTTAGGTTGAAAATTAATTTCTCCCTCACGACTTACTTTGTAATTTAAAAATTTTGCAAATTCCCAAATAGGAGGTTACGACGGCTCCGAGTTCTTAGCGACGGTCGAAATTTATGATCCGGCAAAGGATAAATGGACTATGACGACCCAGATGACGAGCGGGAGAAGCGGACACGCAGCTGCTGTGTGGATCGCGCCTTGTACAGTCCACTGCGACGAACACGAATAATTTTGTTTTTAGATTCTAATGTTGTTACAATTGTGAATTGTAAATTTTTATCATTCCCACTGCGAAAACTGCCATTTGTTGTTTGGTTTTTTTCCTAGATGGCTTTGATTATTTTTTTAAAAATATTTCAATGTGACTTTTAAAGGATTGAATTGTAAAGAAACGATCATGTATCAACTGAAACGAATTTTTAAGAAATGAAACAAAATATTTCTAACGATTGGTACATACAGTTTTTCCCTGAAACAAGAAAAGTGAAAATAAAAAGAAAAAAAATTAAAATATTATATTATTGAACCACTTTTCTGCTAAGTTACAATTAGTATTTTTACATAGTGCCAAAAAAATAGGAAAAAGAAAACAGATGGACACAGGCTAAGAAGAAATCGAAATTTTCCATTTACAATATTTCTCATGATTTCGAAATTTTTACAGCGAGAAATAAATTCGTAAACATTCATCCGTTTCCTTATTACTATAATTAGAATTATTAGTTTGGACGTAATCGGTGCGACCACAAATTGATCTTAGTAAGAAAAAAACACAAGGTTATTGCGAAGTCAATTAGTTACATTTACAAAAACAAAATTCATTCTTTGTTCCACGTATAACAAATCCACAATTTCTTAATATTGCAAGTCGCGTCTGAGGTAGATCGACACTTCTCTTGCATTGATGGAAGAAAACGAGGTTTAAATTTTAAAAAAAAAGGAAAAAAAGAAAAACTACAAATACAGCCGGCGTAAATCATGCGGGGACGTAATCGACTTGCATTGTGGGCAAAGTTTCTTCGCTCCCTGAAATTCATTTTAATAAAAATTAATTTTATTAATAATAAAATTCAATTTTTAATTTAATCTTACCAAACTTAGAAGCCAACAGTTCTCACAATGAACGTGCCAGCAAATCACAGACACTAAAGGCGTAATGTACGGATTCTGTAATAAAAAAAAAATTATTTAAATAAAAAAAAATGAAATTTATGAATAATAGTTTATTTACCTTGCATATTAAGCATTTGAATTTATTACTCTGATGATTCTGATTTTCCAATTCGCGTAGTTGAACCTTTAAAGATTCAATGACGAGAGATAGATCCGCCGAAGAACCCTCCGATCCACTGCTACAAGTCAAGAAGAAAAGGAACAAAGAAAGAAAAAAAAAGAAATAACCCACAATAAATTATTACGGCTATAAAACTCCCCAATAACTTTTGTAGTAAATTCACCTTTTCTTACACATGTCATTCCAATAATCCGATGATGTATCAGATTTCTTGTTGGAATTTGAAGGTTCAGAATCACCTTTAAATAAAAAAATAAAAAAATATTTATTTTTCATCTTAAATCCACGCCATTACTTAAAAACTTACTTTCACTAGCCCAATGGTTCGATTTCGGCACCGACGACCCACTAAATAAAAAAAAAAAATTTTTTTAATAAAATTTTTTTAAAAACCCTTTTCCCCCAAATTTACATTATTGCTCCGCGTAAAGCTTGTCTTTCCTCATCATCACCTTCGTCAGTACTACAAGGAATAACATCGGCTTCGTTATATCTTTTTTAAACCGTTAAAGCGAATAAATCTTTAATCGTGTTTGTAAAAAAAATAAAATAAAAGGATACTGAGGTTGACCGTAAGTATCGGTGTCATCCACGTCCACATTCAGATCAATATCCTGGTCCTCAATACTCCGCGAGCAACTCGTCTGAAAACCGGATGCTGTCAACAAAAATCGTGAGGAAACAAATAAGAATCACATGTGTACAAGAAGAAGCTAAAAAGACATCCATCAACTAAGTTTATATCGATTCATACAGAGGCACGGGTCAGAAAAGCAACTAAAACCGTTTCCTTTATTCTTCGAGAAAAAAAATAAAAAATGAAAAAAAAATGAAAAAAAATGAAGACAGCTGCTAAAGTGAAGCTTGGAAAGGAAAATGTGACAGATGCAGCCAAAATGACAAGGAATAAACCACAAAAGGTGGAATAATAAGAGAGAAAAACATTTCTTACAATATTAAAAAGCGATCATCTTTGTATGAATAAAATATTTGTTGAAATAGAAAAAATTAAAAGTTAATTTTTTCTTGTTTTATAAAAGGAGGAATTGCAACCTTTACAAGTTGTCGGGTGGATATAATGTTGGGAACTCAACACTCTCGAATCAGTCAATAAGACACTAGTGGAAACATCTGTTCCAAACTGTCCAATGAAGTTCACACTACTTTCATCGCCTGTAGAACAAAAGGCACAAATCACTTTTCCTCAAAATATCCCACTTTAAAGAAAGAAAAAAAGAGGAAAGAACGGAAAAGATAACCGCGAGACGAATTAAATTTCTTGTAAAGAAAGACGTACGTTCTATTTACGGTTTTTAGCAAATACTAGATAATATTTTATCCGAAATATGTGGATAATTAGCTATTTTTAAGATACAATCAGTTTTTTTTATTTTTTGCAGATTTCAAATCTCTTCGTTATAGCAGGGTTTTCGTTATAACGGAGTTAGACTGTATTCGAAATCAATATTTAACAAATTGAAATACAGTATCTAGATATATTATTCTGATAATTAAAAAAGTGTGATAATTTCTCGGTAATTTTCTTTTTTCTTGCAGCATTCGAGAAATATATATAAAAAATGAAGTTAATCTCAATCTCATTACAAAGCAAACAAATTTGGCCTTAAAAAAGATAGTGGCTGTGGGTATTGAAGCGAGGGGATTGGAGCATGGGCAATTGCCAGCACCATTTTATTAAGAGTCAAGTGATGAACGAGCGCAGATGCCAGCAGCTTCTTTCGTCCCCAAACCAACATGCGAGCCGTCCAGTGGCCAGCAAGGCATGTTGTAATACATTTAAGCTGTCGTCTCCTTCTAAACGCACTGATTCAAACCGCAGGAATGGAATCGACTGTCCAAAACAAGCAGCCATCAAAACAACAGGGTCAAACCGCAAACGAGCGTCCAAAATCAACCAGACGAATATAAATCAAATAAACTAATCTTCAATTTCCCAGAAAATTTTAAAAAATTTAAAAAAATATTTTGATCTTTTCTCATTAGTGCTAATACCTTAAAAAACATTACGACTTCCATTTTGCAAAGCTTAACGCGTTGCTTTTTCATTTCAACCCAACCCCCTCTCTCCCTACCCCCCCACCTCATTCTCATCTAACGTAATAAAAAAAGAAAACATGGAAATAAATTTTAATACATATATTACAAGCTATTTCTCCAAAAAGAAAGAAAAAAAGAGAAAAAAAATTCAACCTTTCAAAACAAAATTAAAATTAATTAAATTTTAAAAAATGCACAAATCCAAAAAAGTGAGAATGATGAAGATGAAAAAGAGGGTCGGGGGCGACGAAGGAGAAAAAGAAGAAATGAAGGAATGAGAGATTGGAGTTGAGAGGCGGGCTTAGTCGAAAATGAGAAGCTTGTCAGATTTGCGCCATGGAAATGAAGTAAAACGATAACTGAGGGGGCATTATGGATTGAGCCCAATGTAATTTCCCGCTCTTACCGCAAACACACGTCACGGTTACACACGTTGCTGTCACGGGCAACGCATTAATCTGCTTTTCATGTTAAGGGAGAAAGAAAACTACACACACAAAATTGTAATCCTCCAAAATAAATCTCTTTCTCTCGCCCTCCCCCCTTCTACACGCCGAGAAATTAAATCGTTCTCTTCCAACCTCGTGTTCTTCTCGCCTTAATTCCTCACAAACGCACGGCCTCGTCAAAAGAGAAATAAGACGGGGGGAAAAAAGCGGACGCAATTTGTCCAGCGAGCATTTTCCACTAAGACCCGCACTAGATCCTGCGAGATGGATGGCGGATGTCACGCGTGATTCCGGGTCGTGACAGTGGCCGCAACAGCTGCTGCATCGACTGCAGCCATCGTTTGGGCGCTCGCCGTTGTCCACCGACTCGTGCGTGAGAGGAGGGTGTAAAGTGGGAGGCAACACACGTGACTAATGGCCGACATTGTCTCTTTTTGTGAGCACCGAACGGTAATCGTTCGGCGCTACTTAATTAAATGCCCCGAATCTGAGTCATGGTGGCCATTTTGGATGTTGACGATAAATTGAAAGTTCCAGTGGGAGTTTTTACGAATCCCACTGTAACTTTACGTTACAGACGTTAACTTAATGCTTAGTTTGGTTCATACCTGACTTAACGTAACACTAACTTAAGAAATTAAGACTCAACTGTAACTTAAGAGTGTTCACACTTGTTAACTGTTTCTTGTTCAAATTGACCATTGAAACAGCACGGTATAAAATGGTGTTTTCAGCTTGAAGCAAGATAGTTCCCGATTGGCTAAACGTAACATTCATAGCTACGTTACGGCTTAATTCAACTCACGAGTTGAATTGACACTTACGGAACTTGGTGTCCCACAATGCATCGTAGACCATCTTAAGTTACGTTACTGTTAAGTGTGAACCTCGCATAACAAACACCTCCAACATGAACGAACGTCAGCGAAAGAAAAATTGGAAAATTCCATTAGTAACAAACAACTTCTTGCAGGAAAAGACAACAAGTTTTAATTAAAACCGACGATTGGTGCGGTTTGGCGTACCGCATTTTGCGGTATCCACTTTTACGACAAGAGGAACTGGCCATCTGCCATCTGCCATTGCATCTACAACGCGCAAACAAACGTGGCAGGCAGTTGTTGCGGCCAATGTCTTGGCTTGTAGATCCCTTCAGTTTTCTCGCGGTCATCAGCATTCACTAGACCCTGTTCTCATAAATGTGTGGTGGTTTGGGGGCTCGCGTTTGCTCCGCTCTGCTCAGCTCGTAGTTACTCCCGCCATCAATCACATTGCTTTCCACACGGTGCACATGTCAGGCCACAGATGGGCCCGCCAGATCCCAATGTCCCCTCCTAAACTGGACGTGGCCACCGCCCCTTCAAAACCCCGCCGCATTTACATAATCCGATGGCCGATTCTATTATCTCCGGCTTTTGAATTATGGGTGCAAATTCGTTGCAAAACATTCCCAACTTTTGCGCTACATTCTTTTTATCGTATTTACACTCAATAAAAACTTCCCCTACAACCCCTTTGTAAAAAAAAAAAAAAAAAAATCAAATTCAAGAGCAAATGTCATTAGACAATAAAATTTGCTCGCTGCAATTGCACTTGATAAGAAAGGGAGAAAAAAGAAGAGAAAGTGGTTGGAGCTCATCTTGAAAGCAAACGATTGATCGCACTTTCCAATCACGCCATTTGGCAAAGCAGTTTGCAGGATCAAGAGAGAGAAAAGGGGAAAGGAAGACGACACGACGACCAAACTAAGTCGGCGTTTCTCGGCTCTCAAGAAACAATTATTAAATTCTCTTCCGTGAAAAGGAGCGTTCGAAGCAGCAAAGGTGAAGCATCTTCGGGCTAATTTCAGGAATGCAACTTAATTGGATGAAATGTGTTATTTATTGGCACACGCACAAATTGCATCGAGAAAGAGAAAAGAGAAAGTACAAAGTCTACATTCGTGCAAACGCACGGTCTGCTCTATACTGACATTCGAGCGCCACTTAACCTCGGATTAATGACGCTTATTGTTTGTTAAACATACAACCGACGGCGTAATTACCATACTTTGCATTCATTAGTCCCAGACAACAACAACAACAATTACCAGCGCAAAATGCCTCGTTGCTGCCATCACATCCTGCAGCTTCATTGCTCTTTCACCTCGCGAGCACCAAAACTTTGCTTATCGACAACAAAACAAAAGATCAAATCCATTAAGTACCGGAAGGATGGGAAAAAGTTACGTTTTACTCGTTATTTTAACCCGTAACGTTCCCCTTCTTTATTTTTTTCTTCTTTCAAGCCGCAGATGTAGGGGATGACATGATCGCATCGTCATCAGCCACTATGCAACACTTCATTGCAAATGTCACCTAACCACCACCTTCACCCTACGGTCTCCCCTCTTTCTCCCCTACTGCAATTTTTTCCGATTTAATAAAGAAAAATGCACAGCCGGGGGGTGTGAATTGCTAGTGTGGCGCGAAGGACTTTATAAAGCATTTTCAAAATAAAATTTTAAAATCTTTCAAACTAGAGTTTACATTTTCTACAATGAAACCAAAACGTGCAAAAAATTTATGTTACGTTAAACTTACCAAGAAATATGATTGTGCTGTATTGTTGAAATATAAATTTCCAATTCCCCGATAGGATAAAAGGCTATTGTTGGTTGAAATTGCTGTTTCATGGTGTGAGTCAGACATAACTGAACCAGTTTAACTCCGACCGTGAAATAACCAATTGTAACAACACCGTTGTATCTATTGAAAATTTATATTCAACAATGTATCATAACCATATTCCCTTATATTATTTTTTAAAGAAATTTAACATTTTCAAAACAAATTCCCAATCATTTAATTAATTTAAGCCCTTACACCTCTTAAACCACTCGTCATTGATCCCGGTCGAGACCCCGGGCCTCCAGTCACCAATCATAAACTTTCCATCTCCATATTCCACGATTTTAATAATAATAACAACAACAACAAACACGGGTTTGTGACAAACACAAATTCGACAAGCGACATACTCCCCCCTTCCTCGTTTCTTTCTTTCTCGGATTAGATTAACAGTTTAGGTTATTGAAATGCCGACATTTTGCAGACATGCTTCAAATGGCAAATGCCTGAGTTAATGCAGAAAATTCCAAGCGTCATATTTATCACTGCCGACAGCTTACTGGAGGGGAAGGGAATTTAATAAAATTTAATAATGTTAAGTGGGGAAACAGTCAAAAGAGAGACGCCCGATATTGGATGGGTGTTGGTGGCAAAACTTGCTGACTGGTTTGGCAGCCGAGGTGCTTATTGGTGCCTACGGGGGTCCCGCCTTCTCCCACCCACCCACGAGACTCAAAAAATAATAATAATAAAAAAGAGGTGAGAAAAAGTGATAATCAAACCGCAAATCCAATTTTTTTCCCACATTTTCAAATTTTGACGGCTGAAAATTAAAAAGAACAGCCAAAAGGGGTGTGAAAAGCGAGGAAAAAAAAATCAATTTTCCTTTTTAATTCCGCAAAGGAAATTTTTATCGGATTTCGGTATTAAAAGGGTTAAACAATCATTCCGATTGACAAGTTCAATCGAAAGAAAAAGGAAAAAAAGAAATGTAATTACATCAACACCTGTCATCATCGCCTTGCTCTTATTGCGATGAAATTTAATTCGGCAACTCGCAAAACCTGTTAGCGCTTCACGCCGGAAATATGCGTTTCAACTCGCCGACATTCGCTAATGATAAAACAATGATGACAAACTGATTGCGTTGAAAAATGGCTTCTCTCACTAACTATAATGCACTCGCCATAAAGCAGCGATGAAAAAACTATCGCCGCGTTTTACAAGATTAAAAGCTTCTCATAATGTTCTGCCTCTTGACGCTACCAATGAGAACCGCTGAGTAATTGCTCGTTTCCGAGGTGCCAAAAAGCAAAAACTTCGATACCACGCCCATTTCTCATTTTTTCAAACGCACAAATATTGCAAACATTTTCTAATAATTAATCTTGTTTACAAACAAACTTTTTTCCATTATTTACCCGCAAAACCACCTTCGAGCAAACTGGTGGCACGTATCCGCTTCTGTCCGGCCCATTCGTACTCTTCGTACGTCTCGCCTTCCACGTCCACCGGTTCGTCTTCGTCGCCCTCGGCTTCTCTCTGTAAATAATAACAAAAACTCATTAATTCGTTCACAGCTTGTTATTCAAATTATATTTTTACCTTCCGAAGACAGAGTTCCACGTGCCCGTTCAACTCTTCGGGCGATCCCGTTAGTTTCTTGTTGCACACGGGACAGGTGGTCGATTCGTCGGGCAACTTCCGTTTCTTGCATTTGGCTCGAGCTGCAAACCACAAATCGAACATGTGAAGCCAATCCATCGCTTGTAATACTGATCTGTCCACTCCTAGTCTGTTGAACAGACGTAACAGATGGACAGGCGGAATTTAAATTAAATGTGGAAGAAATCCAGATATAAGTTCCACACGTGCGGTGAAAAATGTTTTATCATAACAGATTACTATGATATCTGGCCAAGTATTCCATCCAAGTATGACTGTATGTAAGCAAATGAGATAGTTTTTTGGCCGACGTATAGTTTTTTTAAAAGTTTTTTTTACAAAATCTGTAGAAAATCTACAGATTTTGAAGAAAAACTGTAGAAAATCTATAGATTTTGAAGAAAAACTGTAGAAAATCTATAGATTTTGAAGAAAA
>JAQIXT010000898.1:0-22258 GCA_034700445.1 Stenotaenia linearis | reverse complement strand
TTTTTTTTAACCCCCCCCCCCCCCCCCCAAAAAAAAAAAAAAAAAAAAAAAAAAAAACTTAAAAATAAACCATCTCCCAAACAATTTGTCATTTCCCAACCCACTACTCAAAACCAACTCTAATAAAACTATAACAACTTCAAATAAAAACAAACCTCAATCAATACCTCATACATTTCACCATATTAAATCCACAAACCAAAAAACCCACATCTCCCCATTCCCCCCTCGTATACCTTTCACATCTCCATACAACGCAATTACCGCAACCGGCAATACACACTATTTACATGAAAAATAAAAATTCTTTTTTAAAAACATCTACTTTTCATTTCGGTTATTCCATCTCACGAGCAGACATTTCAACTCAGTCGTCATGACAACCCACGAGTCGAGACGACAGAAAACAAAATAAATAAAAGAAAAGAAAATGGAACTCGAAGCGAGTGACACGAGGGAAAATATATTAAAAAGATGAAACCAAAAAATATCAACTTTAATCAAAATAAACAAAAACAAAACAAAAACCTTTCCCTCTTTCTTACCAAATTCCGACCAGCTCATCGCACCAATCTATCACATTCATCGTTCATCAGGAGAGAGATCGGGGGGTGTCACAATTTAATGTTTCCCGGCCTCGAAAACGTGTCATCAAACGCAGACCCCGTACGGCGACCGACACCTTCGGATGCTTTCTACGGTGCTTCGGCGTACGGAGGTCCGAGTCAAAAGAGCGCGCGCGTGCGTCCCGTCAAGAATTTCCAGCGTCGAGGCGGGGGAGGGAGAGGCCAAGTGGCGGCGCACGCGCCCGCGTTTTTATGACAGCTCGCCTAACACCCTGTCACGCGCCACGACAGACGCCACTAAACGCCTTGGAATTCTCCAATTTTCTCGTCAAATGCACGGAATTCCAACAACTCGCGGAACCCGCACGCCGCCCTCGTGGGAGAATACGTAAACAAACCTGCGGATCCACGTTAATGAACCCCACGTTCTTTTCCTTCGATTGTGTATAGTTATTGTTATTGTGACAGGTCGCGTCGGCCATTACGGTAAAAAATAATTCGTGCGCGCAAAAAATTCCCTCTCTGATCGAATATTGATCATCTCTTCCGCTTCCTCCCTCATCCCCCTTTTCAATTCACTCGAGGCGAGGGGTGTATATAGAAGGATGAAGATGAGCACGGCGAGGAGTGTGTACGTGGAGAGAGGCAAAGGAAAAGAGAGAAAGAGGCTGTCATCCGATTGATTCCACCACTTCGCCGCTAGGCGTCACTCAAATGGAAGCCTAATATTTAACTTGAGGCGTCTGAAATCTGCCGGCGGGCGTCCGGGTCCCCGAGCTCCCTACCGCCTGTCATCTCCCCTCTCTCAAACCCATGATTGGCTGGGATTTCTTCGACGTGCTGAAACGCCAATCTTCATCCGGGGACGCATAAACACGCCATTGCAACTATTTGCATGCGCGCGCTTCCCTCCAAGGACCGCCGACTGTATGCTTTTTGCTCGTTTTATTCGTTTCTTATGAAATTTTAGTAATGATTTTATTTTAATTGTGACAGCAATACTCCCCCCTTCCGAGTACCAAATATCGCACGAAAAAAATGTACATTTTCGCATGTTCTCCATCTGCCGTTTTCATCACGCTCACGTGTCCAAAATGGCCACTTTTTCTTTCGACTTTTCCCTGATATTTTTTCCCTTTATTTTTTTTAATACCGGTCGAGTGAGTTTGTTGAGTCGTCCAATTACCACAACAGACGGCGCCATCACGGTGAAAAAAATTCTCAAATTGTTTTCAATCCAATTCCCCTTTTGGCCACTGGAGAGCCAGGGGTAGGTGTCACGTAATAAGATTCCAACCACACCTGACCGCAATGGGTTTCGGTTAATATGATCGTCACGATGCTCAACAATCCTTAAAAATTTTAAAATGGCGTCGAAACGCGTTAAAAAAATCAATTTTTCATCAAAACACGCCACGAAACCTTAATTTTTCGTGGAAAAACGTTCGAAAATCAATTTAGCATCAAAAAACGACACAAAAATTAATTTTTTATAATAAAAAATAAATTTCAAATAAAACTGATCCAATTAAGTCATAAATCGAAAACGGCATCATCGACTCCACCTCCGCCATAAACACACATGTCCGACCCCATAAAACCAACAAAATAAAAACACAATATTTAATCCCCCATTTAAAAAAAAAAAAAGAAAAAAAAAAAAAAGATTGGCATCCATTTTCCATTCAAATCCCCTTTAAAAAAAAAAGGTGCAAAACTGTATTTAAATCCCACACAACTACATCCGCACTAAACGACGTACACTATATCTTTTTTATCGCGCCATAACATTCCTCCCCCTTTCACTCGTTTCCCATACCCCCAACCCCCAGAAACGCAATGAAGGATGAGAAGGTTGATGCGCGATGAATTTTCTTTAAGCTCTTTTCCATCTCGTCAAAGCAACTGACGGAAATTCCCGAGGCGGCGCCACTACATCCCGAGCCACTCATTTACATAATTCCGCCATCTTTATGCCCGCAGTCCGTATCAGTGCACCATTTTCTCAAACTCCCTTCAATTGCCTCGGCAACCGAGACCTTCTTTACAACGACAGCCAATCGCAAACAACAAAAGCAAAATGAAACTCATAACCAAACCACGTCACAGACGCTGTTCCCATAACAACCCCTTCGCCCCCCTTCCCCCTTCAAAAAAAAATCCAGGAAATCGAAATCCAGTTGTCAACCTGAAAGACATTCCAAGATGACCATCGCAAACATCCCTTACTCCCCCCTTTGGAGAAAAGAGCCGAGTGAAAAAAATTAAATGTTTCTTTTATCTTTGGTTTATATTGCGATGACAGTGCGAGATTAGGGTTAAATGATGGGTAGGAGGGTGGGGGGAGGGTTTGGGTTGGGTGGATGTTAGAATTGCCACGGTTTCTCCCCTCGGAGCCCAATCGCTCCTCGCTGCAAACGTGATTAGCCGCTGAAGCGATAATTCGCAGTTCCCGCCGCCGCGGGGAGACAATTACAGCCATTAAGGGGCTAATTAAATTTTAATGGCAACACACGCACGCAGGGAGGGTGTTAAGCAAAACGGAACAGCACATTCACGACACCTCTTTTGCCATTTCCCTTATAAAATTAAACACGTCTCGTCTTAAAAAAATATACCGGGTTTCAATGTGAGGCTGTGACTCGTAATCAAACACGACTTAATGCATAAATGCATAAATAAAATCGAATTTACAAAAATTTACGATAATTAAATTTGTTGTAAAGAAAGAATGTACGTTACATTTACGGTTTTAAATGAACACTAGTAAATATTATATAAAATATTATACTCAAAGTCAAAGTGGGAAAAATGAGACTTTGCAAATTCACTATCAAACATCAAAAAATTAACACAAAACATCTAATCAACCACTTTATCACACCCATAACTCAATAATTTTTTCCCAAAAATAAAAATCCAAAAAAAAAAAATTAATGTAGGCAGCGCTGTAAAACTAGATTTACTTTTTCTCCAAAAAAAGAAAAAAAAAAAAAAAAGAAAAAAAAAAAGATCTCTTCATCCTTTTCCCTTTGCCTCAACCCGCTTCAAATAATTCAATTACCCAGAGGATCAATAGCCGACACCATCCCCAGCATCTCCATCATTTCAACCTCCCGGATGCAGTTTCCATGGCAACTGCAAGAAGCATCTGTCAAATTGGATGACGACTGTAAAACAAAATAATAATAAAAAAAAAAATAAAAAAAAATCTCCAATAAACATTTCCATCACTTTCGATCGCCGAAAAACTTATTGATTGACTCAAAACGCAGTAAACAAATGACTGCGACATTCCAACAATTCTTTCCTTCGAATAAAGGCACCTGAGTTTTAAACCTCATTCCCACACCGATTTATCTTTGATGTTGTGCCTTTTACTGGCTCCACTCCCTTAATGCACTCGCCCATGAAATATACACGAACCCTTTATATCACACACATCACTGTACCCCCCCCCTTGTCAGTCTTATGACTATTATCGGAAGAAGGGGAAAAAGAAAAAAATCATAGCGACGTCAACAACATTCGCAAGGGGTGGTGGGAGAAGTGTCAAGAGAAAATGGAGAAAGGGGGGTGGGAGGGACGGATCACGAGGCAATTGAAGGGATGAGAGAGTGGTAAAGAAGAGAAAAAATGGGAAAAGGGGGGTGTGTAGATGAATGATAGAAGGGCTTCGAGTGCATTTTCAAATGTTTGAAAAGTGATCCAGGAAAAGTGTTGAATATTTGACAACAAAATAGATCAATCGATTTAAAAAATTTATCTACTAAGATTTTAAAGTATAAAATTTGAATGTAGGAACGGTGGAGGTGAAAAATTAGAGGGAAGGGAAGGTGAAATTTTAATGGAATTTTTGGTTTACTCTTTTCTTGATTTGTTTTATTTTTTTAAATTGTGCGATTAAGTTGGGATTGAAACTAAAATTCGAGGGTTGTAAAGAAGGACTTCCGGGTTGATTAGGAGCTTGAAATTTTGAGTGTTTTAAGATGAATACTTTTGTTTAATAATTATAAAATTTCAAGATCCTAGCTCGACCGGAAGTGGTGATTTTGCTCCTTCAGATTTGAATACAATGGAATTCCTGCAACATCCTTGCAATTTGAGTGCGGTAACGAAGCACTTCCGGTTTAGTTGTAAGCTTGAAATTTTGAGAGTGTACAGAGCAGTACTTGTATTTAATGTTCACAAAATTTCAAGACCGTAACTCGACCGGAAATGCTCATTTTACCCCTTCGGTTTTCAACAAAATCAAATTCCTGCAACATTCCCGCAATTTGGAGCTAACAAAAAACCTACTTCCGGTTGCCTCACGAGTCTAAATTTTCAAGGACATAACACCACCCACACAAACCCCAAACCCCCAAAATTCCACGTCTCCAACACAACCAGAAGCCATAATTCCACCTCCTCCAAAAGGTTTTAAAGTCCGCTATCCATAACACGGTGTAAATTGAAATTTCCTTTTAAGGAAAATCCGATTTTCCCAGTTTGCATGTAAAATCCAGTCAAAATTCACTCCCGACCCCCCTCCCACCATCCACCCTTCTAAACCCTTTAATCCCATAAACCCAAATAATTTCTACACCTTTCAAAAAAAAAAAAAGGAAAAAAAAAAAAAAAAAAAAAACCAAAAAGAATAAGAAAAAGATAAATTTGTATCATTTTAGTCCTCCCATAAAAAAGGTACTTTAGCCACTTGAAAAGAGAAAAAAAAAATTTCTGCTATCTGTCAACCAATAAAACCGAATTCCCAAATGAAAAGTCGGTGCCGTTCCACTTTATCACCAAAGAAGCAAGTTTTAAGTTTCCATGAAATCCATAAAAAATACTCTCGTTTCCCTATCACACACATTCGTTCCCACCGGAGAAGTGTGGGGTGGGGGCGTCGAGAAAAGGGGGAGTGTAAATACAGCTTTCATCTGTCGGACGCCGATGGCGCTCTTATCACCGCGCTAACAACCGCCACGAGGCGCGTTTGGCGCCCGTTTTCGCGCCACTGGAGGTGGCAATTGGCAATGGAAGGGGGCCGCCATTTCCGTCTCTCGCTTCTTCATTGGCTCGACTCACTTCACAAAACCGACTCCCTCCACCCCCCTTGGCTGCGCGCCAACACCACCAAACTTGGGGTGGTGGTTAACCCCTTATGTCCAAACTGCACACTTTACTGCCTGTGATGCAAATTCGACCGTATATTCAATTAAGAAGCGATCGGCGTCGTAAAACAAAAATAATTCATCCCAGGTGTGATTAATCGCTACCAAACGTCTATTATTTCCCTCCCGCCATCTTGGATTAGTGTGATCGATGCACAACAGCGCTAAAATCCCATTTCATCATCTCTTTCCGCTATTTGCGCACTTCGAAGTGGTCATACCTTTTAAATACATTTTTTTATCGATTTCGAGCAAAAAAATCTACAGATTATTTATAGTTTTTTGCCGTTCTACAAAAAATCTATAAAATATTTTAAAATTAAACTGTAGAAAATCTGTAGATTTTGAAGTAAAACTGTAGAAAATCTGTAAAAAATCTACAAAATCAGCCAAA
Organism: Stenotaenia linearis; assembly: GCA_034700445.1. Lineage (NCBI taxonomy): Eukaryota > Metazoa > Arthropoda > Chilopoda > Geophilomorpha > Geophilidae > Stenotaenia > Stenotaenia linearis. The sequence goes on along the minus strand of JAQIXT010000898.1, from coordinate 16,142 downwards.
AAACTGCAAAAAAACTGCAGATAATCTGTAAATTTTTTCCCGCTGGACTATATTACCAAAGACATATACTGACACAGAAACAAGTCTAATTAAACTATCTTAACTTAGGCCAGGAGTTCGCAACGCATGCGACCGTCCTAGTATTTATAATACATTTGACATATTGTACAAAAAGGTCCAATTTCAGGATAATTTCCAACATATTACAAATATATAACCATATTAAAAAATTTTCTTTTGTCTCTGTACTTACGTAATTTTCCTTTCCAAATTTCAAAATATTGCGCAGTCACCATTATTTAAAAGAATATCATCATCTGTAATTCAGTATTTGCCCCAGAACCGTAGACTCACATTAAAAAACCGATGCTACTCCGCCTTTCCACATGTTTCCAACTTCCGTTACGCCACAACATTTTTTCCATACCAGTCACACAATGACACACTCGATCACCACCAACTAAACCACAAACAAACTCCAAAAAACAAAAAACAAAAAATTCAAAAACCAGCGGTCAAACTCCTTCACAAACACACGTTTGTATAAAACAAACATAAAAATAAAAATTTCATTCGCATCAAAAATCGTATGATTTGCTGAACCGCGAGTAACTTGTCACTTCCCCCCGTTATTCTCATTTGCAACTCATGGCGTGTCAAATGTACAACGTACAACTCAACCAACACGCAAATTGGCACACATCACAAAAAGTAGAGAAAAGAGAAAAAAATAAATGACTCGAGAAGGGGGAGGAGGCGTCGGACTAAGTTGAAATTACATTTATTTTTTTCTACCTCTTGTTGCCCCATTTTATCATCATGAAGCCAGTTTTCACACACCTGCAATTAAGAGTAATTTCCCTGACACGGGAGGAGGACGGGAGGAGAAGCAGGTGGATGTCTGCACGCGATTGCACTCAAAAAAATAAAAACATAAATAAAAAAAAAATAAAAACTAAGTTATGACGTCACGTGATGGGAAAATAAAAAAGGCGTAAACATAAAATTAACTAATGAAGTCATTAACTAAGAAACCAATTAAGAGAACCTCGTTATATCGACCGGAAAGCGGGGAAAATGGCGTCGGAGCGCCATTGTGTTTTTGTGCGATTCAAGGCCGTTTAAAGGGGAAAACGAGATTTTATTTTTTCTAATTTCCTCGCAGTTCCTCGACCTTGTTTTGCTTTTGTTGCCATGGCAATTTTTAATGATGTCATTTTGTGGACAACCCTCTGCTCGTCCTCCATTTCCTAAATGGTTTTTCTTTTTCTCTTTTCATCAATTGGATGAGGTCGGAACGTGTTTTCATTGAATCTAATCCCCAAAAGAGAAGTCCACCTCGTACAACTTCTTCTCCCACACCCTGCGTCGCCCTCCGCTCGCCCGTTTCCATGGAAACGCAACACCGTTCTCCCTACGCGTTTCCCCGCCAAAAAAATAAATAAATAAACAAAGAAAAACATTAAACGTTCCCAACTAACCTCGCAATCATCAACATTTCATGAGAGGTGTCAAGGCGCCAATTAAAAATGAATACTGCCAGTAATTAGTGAGATTAACAGCCCTCGTCAAATTAATTTACGCATACTTTTCCTCCTTCCACTAGTAAAAACCCATAAAAAATGGCAAATTTTTTCCAATAGAAACAAGATCGACGTACAGTCGAACCTCGTTATAAGAAAAAATTTTGTTGTAACGTAAACCCCGTTATAATGAATTTGCAAAATAATTTTCTTATTAACCAACAACAATGCGTTATTAATCAACAACAATGCGTTATTAACCAAAAACAATGCGTCATTAGTGACTTTTCAGATATTTCTTGTTTCCCACGATGAAAAGTGAATTCGGCGACTAAAAAACCTCGCTATAACGAAAAAATGTCAACTACATACTTCGTAACATAGCTATACGTTTTCGTTATAGCGAGTTTCATTTAACGAGTTTTTACATCATTTCGTTATAACGAGAATTTAGTTACATTCAAGTTCATTATAACCAGGTTCAACTATTAAATCTACCTCATCCTCAAACAAACGCCTAATAACTCCACATCTCGTCTTAATCTCGCTAAATCTCACCTAAAAAAAAAAAAAAAAAAAATTACTTACCCTATCGTCTTAACTCTCACTATCACACTGCAATTAAGAGAAAAAAACGATTTATTTAATTATGCATTTAAAAATGATGAACACAAAGATAAAAAAAAAAAAATTTGATGAAGAAAATGGTCAGTTTGTACAAGGTCCACCACACCCAAACAAAAATGGTGGACATAAATACAGCCTGGGGAAAAAAGGAACCACACCCAACCACAAAACGAGATAAAGACATGATGCAGTTAACTGCAAGATAAATTAGGTTGGTCACTCAATCAATTTCAAAGTAAACATCAGCAAAATTCTCGTATTATTGCAAAAAAAAAAAAATCAAATTTTCATTTATTTTTCATATTTCTGTCGGTGGATTTGTGGGTTTGTGAGGGAAATTTGAGGCAAGGTGGGGTTGGGGGGGCGGGAGGGTAGTGAGAGCAGAAATACACAAGGCCTGCTGACACGTCATGCATATTTCATGAGCGGCTATAAATTTAATTGAATTTTCCTTTCTCCAAGCACGACTCCCGCCCAGCCCCCGAGGCCACCAAACGCCCACGCACACGATCACAACTTGCACCACTCCTCCCCCTTATTACCCTTCCTTCCATCTCGTATGGCTGCCGGGTCGATTTTAACCTGGTTTACACAGCCGTACAAAACAAGCGCTTTTCACACACACCCTACAGATTAATGGGCAACAGCTACAAGCGTGTGACAAAAATTACAACTAGCAAACATTCTCATGCTATTTTACTACTGAGTTTGTTTTTATTTTCGAGGGATGGAATAAATTTTTTTTTTTTTTTTTTTTTTTTTTTTTTTTCTTTTTTGATTTGTGGTGTTGTTGAGGAATTCAAAAAAATAGTCGGTGTAAGATTCAAAATAATAAAAAAGTAAATTAACTAACTTAAAAAACAAAACAAAAAAATTATTCAATGAATTCAATAGATTGGATTCAGTGATTCGACAGTTTAGATATTCAAAGATTCAAAATTCAATGGTGAATTGCAGTGGTGCATCCAGGAAACAAGGGGGCTGCAAGAGTACAACTGAATTCTCTAAAATTTCATTAAAATAAAATAATTTACATTTTCCATCTTTATAAAAAGCAAAAAACTAAAATACGAAATATAAGTACAAACCTGTACTTAAATATAATAATAAAAAAAAAATTCTTAATTTTTCAAAAAATATTATTTTGCAATTTCAGCCACCAATAAATGGAATTCTACGATTCAAAAACTCCAAACAATCAAACCTATAGTTCAATCCAACAGCCGCCTTTACCGTTCCACACCACATTTCCAAAAACAAAAACCCTACAATAACACACCTTTCCACAACCCAGTTCCACTCCACTGCTTTTCATTTACTCACCGAAAACCTGTTATTATTTTTCCCCAGCTTCCGTCTTGTTATATTGTTACTACCGCTCCTCTTAGTGTCCGCCATTACACTTCAATTACTAATAATTACCACTTCCCCTCCCTACACAACACGAATGAAAAAGGGAAACACTAAATTAACTCAAAATAAAACACAACTAAATTTCCTAAGTATCTTAATCAACACTCCTTTTAACCCCAAAAAATCAAAAAACAACACAAAAAACAATAAAAAACTCAACATCGCTCATTGTCATCTAAATCAATTGGGCAGAAAGAAACGCAAAGAAAAACTCGTAAAAGTCGTTGAAAAAACACGTTGTGTTTACACAGTCATTGACTAATAATTCCAAGTTGACAGCTTTTTAAATATACAACGTTTCCCCCTGCCAACGAGCGAAAAAATTCTTCCTTCCATTTAAGTAACTGAAAGACATCGGCGAGCAAAACCGGATATTTGCGTCGCAACTAATTTACGATAATTTTCCTTTTCGCTTTCCCTCAGTTTGGAACGTGGCCAAAGTAATAAAAAATAAAATAAAATAAAAACGGCATAAAAAAGACATTTACGCAAAGTTCCTTCAAAAAAAAAAAAAAGTAATCTTGTTAAGCATTAAAATTTGTTTCACTTGTCAAGATAAAAACAAAATGCTGACATTTCCATCTCTTTGCAATTTAAGCGCTAAAAATAAAAAAAAAAAAAAAAAAAAAAAAAAAATTGTTGATGTTTTTTTTAATGTATTATCGTTGTTAACGGATCTGGTTGCTTGTAAAAATAAATTTCAAAAAAAAAAATTGTATCCCACAAGCGAATTAAGCCTAAGTTATAGTTTGATGCTAAACATATCAAAATAAAATTAGAACGAGGGCTGTCATTTTTTATTCATGTTATTGCATGCCAAACATAATTGGAATATCGCGCACACCCAACAAAAAACTACTTGAGATATTTCCAGACTCAGATAAGTCAAGAAGGTCTATAAATAGACGTAAATGAACAGACTCACTGGCTGGCGTATATAAAGTTGTTTTTGTTACAAAAACTACCGTTATAACGAATAACGAATACGCTCAAGAAAATCCCAACTAAAAAATTGTTGAATCAAACAATAATTTGTTTATTTTAACTATAATATATTAAAACGAACAATGAAAACCTCGTTATAACAAAAATTTCGTTACAATTTTTTTTTTTACACCAATTTAATAGTAAATTTTGTAAATTTTTTGTCAATTCCCCGCACTCATTTATATTTATAGTAAAAATGAAATTAAAAAGTTGTCACTTCAATTTCATCTTTTATCACTTTCTATTCTAAGCTCGCTCTTAACACGTGAGTAAAAACTTATCAGTTCTAAAGTGGAAACACTCAACATTTTATCTGCAAAGAACAACTTCTAGTAACGTAAACAAGTATTTAAAGCAAACAAATTCCCCCTATTTCCGTTGATTAGAATAAATTGATGAAAAATTAATGAATAAAATCATCAATTACATCACAATGTAACCGAGTTGCATACACTCGACCTACAACGAGAAAATAATTAAGATAAATAAGCCTAATTAGTTAATAATTAGATAATTAGAGACAGCTATCATCAATTCGGTGCAATTACACAAAGAAATAATTAAATTCCATCAAATTTTGACCAATGAGGCGCTCGAGGGCACAAATTCAATTGCAATTTTCAAAAAAGAAAAGATGGAGGGGAAATAAAAGCAGCACATTTTATAAATAACTTAAAACCATTAAAATTTCAGCAGAGAAGTGTCTAAACTCGTTTGGGCGCTCAGCAAAATGACGACGTGCGCCGCTGCTGGAAAACGCAATTCAATTTTCTTCACACGTTCTCAAAATTAGCTTTTCCTCTCCAATTCAGCTTTCAAGTGCAATCATTAGAAAGTAGAGACCAATGAAATGGAATTAAGACGTGCAAAAGAGAAATTCGCGCCCAAATAAGCCGGCATCGAATGAAAGGCGGGCACCGGTTAAAATTTATAGAAATTGATGAGTGCAATACGAGAACCGCTTATTAAATCAATTTCTTTTTTTAATATTTAATTGGGTAGTGAATTGATGTCAAAATCAGAATGGGAAGATTAATTAGGAAATTTTACTTTTCTTTTACAAAAATTTACAATAATTCAATTTATATTTTTAAACGAAAGCTTTTCGGTCAATTTTCTGAAGTGTTCTTTTACACCATATGGAATAAACAAAGATCAAGACTTAACTGAGATTGGTGCAACCGGGGCTAAATGTAATCCAAGGCAACCCACGGAAACCCAAGGCAACCCACGGAAACCGAAGGCAACCCACGGAAACCGAAGGCAACCCACGGAAACCGAAGGCAACCCACGGAAACCCACGGAAACCGAAGGCAACCCGAGGCAACCCAAGGCTGGTATTCACAAAAACTAGCATAAGTTTTTGCTTAAGTCAAAACTTAAGAATTTCATACGCAAAATCTTAAGTAAAACCATTGTTGTATTCTTGCATAAATATTTGCAGAAGTAAAATTTTCTACGTGAAATAAACAATTTTTAGGAAAATGCTTAAGTGACCTATTTTATTTACTTAGGAATTTGCGGAGGTACTACAAAAGGCGGAAGCGCAATCGGCGGAATGAGGTGGCGGAATGTAACCTAATCTAACCTGACCTAAGTAGGCTTGGTTAGGTTAGATTTGGTTAGGTTAGGTTAGATTAGGTTCCATTCCAACTATTCCGCTTCCGCCTTTTGTAGTACCTCGAATTTGCGTAGGAATTCTTTCACGAATACCAACTTTTACTTAGCATTATCTTACGTCAAAAAATGATCTTAAGTTGCGTTTGTGAATACCAGCCTAGAATTTTCTGCAGTCATATTTGTTTTCCCTATAAAAATAATTCATTTCATGTTTTTTCCATCCAAAAACTCTTGAATTTTGTTTTTTCCATCTGAAAATAATACATTTCATGCTTTTTTAAACACAAACCCCAGCTATTTTTATCCTTTCATGTTTTTTTCCTCCAAAATCATGTATTTCCTTCCATTTCCACACGCCATCTCTTCACAAATTGAAAGTTTAGAAACTGTCAAATATGTCACTTTGTACTGAAAAAAAAAAATTCAAATTTTTTCCTTTTCCCTTCAAAACGCATGAAAACTTAACGACATATTTCCTTTACTTCTCCCATACTCATTGCCATGCATGTTTACCAACTGTGCATAAAACTGATAAATTCAATGCAATACCGGAAGCCGACTTTTTATTTTAAGCCATTAAATTCAATCCCCTTTCATTCACTGACATTACTGTCAAAACCATAAGTCCAATATCCATAACTTAAAATGATTTTTTTCAAACTCGAGAACTAATAAAACCTCTGTAATCCTTCTTAAAGTATGAACAATAGATTTAACAACCCCCTCCCAACCCCTACTCCCCTTTTCCCTACTTTGGACTATCCTTCTTTACAATTACAAAAGATTGAGTTCGATCGACCCACCAGAAGAAGAAAAAAAATGGAGAAGTATAAAAAAAAAAAGGAGGGGAAAGTAACATAAAAATAAATTTAGGAAAAAAAATGGAGTCAATTATTGCCTAGTGCACACAACATAAATTCACAGACCCCAATTTTTATTACTCTCTTTAACCACGGCTCGATCCCCTCATCAAGCACAATCCTTCCATTTTTAATAGTGCGGAAAATTAGCCCTCGCTACAATGAATTTATTTAAATGAATCGATTTACTGTAGGGAAATGGTGGTTTTTTTGTGTTGGGTGGTGTTAGGTCGTTAATTAAAGACCGGGCGATTATTAGGAGTGTGTTTTATGTCTTTGGATGTTTTTAATTAGAATTTGTGCGTTAAGTTTCGATAGTGTAACGACTCTTTGTTTTTGTTTTGTTGTTTGTTCGTAATTCCCTTTTGAGATTTTGACGGTGAAAGTTATAGACTCGTGATAAAATTTACATTTGTGTATATATTTTGAATTGTGTAAAGTTTTTGATTGCGTAAGGTTTGATAGATCTTGTATCGCCATAGCAGCTGCTGGCGACTCGAGGCAATAATTCTATCTCTATAGGCAACCAGAAGTGATATTAAATTTAAACACGTCATAGATTCTATGTCTACCTCTGTAAGTCAACATTTTTAGTCTACTTGTGATTCACTTCGATACGCATTTTGTTTAAGCTGAAGTCACATATATATTTAGATGTAAAAACTCAATTGCTTTTAAATATTATTTGAAAATTTTAGTAAAAATTGTTTTCCATAAGGAAAATGCTCTACCAGGCATCAATATGATCAATTAGTTGTTTTAAATGAATGTAAATTAATTGTTCAAATAATATTTGTGTTATTTTTACATCCCAGACTATTATAAGTCGTATAATGTCATTTTGTAATGCCATTCCCATTCATTTGGCTTTTGGTGACTTTTAGCCATTTTTGACTTATGGTTTCGACTTTGAACACACCTACTGCTTTCACATGAAAAATTGCTTTAAAAGTAACCAAAAAATAATAATAAAACAAAAAAAATTTAAAAACCAACATTTTAATTCCAAAACTCAAAACAATTCCCTTCAAAATCTCCACTATCCACCTTTAAATTTCAATTAAACTCCGCCAAAAGAAAAAAAAATTCATTCACCACTTATTTGAACCTTTAACGAACTCAACATATTTGCTTTTCCCTCGGAGAACCATTTGCCATTCCAATCTCCATCTCCTCCCCTCTGACGGATGCTTAATGGCGAGAAAGGAACAAGACTTGGCGAGACTTAAGCGTGTTAACAGCACGAGCTAAGTCGTAGACGCCGAACAGCTAACGAGGTCCCACCACTCCTACATCATCATACAATAAATAAAAATATTTAAAAAAAAAAAAAAAAAAAAAAAAAACGCAATGGGGATCGTTGCAGGAAAGCGTCCCCCAGCGAAAAGTCGCGATTTGCACCAGCCACAATTACACAATCGGGCAGCCAATCAAAAGCGGGCAAAGAAATTGGCGCAATCAAAAGGAAACCTCTTTAACGGTAAATGCGGGATTAAGAGATTTTCGACGGGCAAGCAAAAAGAAAATGCACAACGAGACAATGAGCTCGAGGTGGCGCATTTCTACTCATCTAAATCCCTTTAATGACGCTCCTGGGTGCGGCTCCTAACTAATTGCCTCTTCCAATTTTTTCGTTTAAATTAAAAATACTAAATTAATTATTTTTTCCTCCTTTTTCAATTAAAATTTAAATTAAATCTCGAGAGCTTTTTATTTATTTATCATTAAATTACAATTTTTTAAATTTTTTTAAATTTTTAAAAATTTTTTAGAAAAAAAATTTTATAGGAAATTAATTTACTTTGTTCTTACGTCGTTGAAAAATATGGTAACGAAACCGAGCAATTCATTACCTCATAAATCCAGCAAATAAAAGTAAAAAAAATCTTTTCAATTGGCTTTCCATTCTCACACCCTCTGGTGGTTAAAATTTCCTCCTCCATCACTTGCAAAAGGCGTTCGTTTAATTAATTGACGTCTTTCTTTCTTTCCTGCAAAACTTCTCGCACATAATCAACTAAAACACGATGTGTCAATTATTTTTCTTCTTATTTGACAGCTGAAACGAGTGAATAGACGGCCCATAGAGATGGAGGGCGCCATTTTAGCCTGCAAATACTAAAAGGCGGAGCGCTGTAGGCTCCAAAATAATTGACACAAAAAGAAATGCAATTTGAGCAATAAACTCACTTCGCTTGCAATTAACTTCAACGTTCTGATTAGCATTTTATTCATTAAATATTTTTAAAACGTCAAAATCACGAATAAATTAATAAAATTAATAAAATTAACAAAATAAATATTCGTTTATAAATCACGATTTTGAAAAAAATGAAAAGTTGAATTATTAACCCCAATTCGGTGGAGCTAATAACAAAATTGGGCAATCCAGTGTTCAAATTGGACAAAAATTAACTGTTGAAGGTGCATCCAAAAAGATAATGACCGGTTACACGAGGGAGAGGAGATAACGAGTGTCGATAAATAAGGCAAGACTCCGAGGGAAAATAAAATTTTACTCGAGGTGAAGTCGGGGTATGAAACGGCTTTGTTAGTCCCACGCGATGGCTGACACGCAGTTCGTGACGTAGTGACGAATTGCTTAAATCACTACATCCGAATGCATGTGTTAGTGGAAGAAACGATTTTTCTATTAAAATAAGGCGGGTTTAAGTAGTTTGTGTACTGTGCGACTGTTTATGGCAATAAAATTTAATAAATTCGTTGAAAATTTAATAAATTCAATAAAATTTAAAGAAACTCAAAATAATTTAGTGAAAATTTTGTAAAATTCAATAAAATTTAATAAATTCCATTGAAAATTCAAACCCACTTCCCTGCCTTACACACTCCCAAAGAAAGAAAAAAAAATCCATTTTAATACCAAAAAACACCAATTAACCAAACACCCCCACCCCCACATCTCCAAAAAAAAAACCCAATTACCCAAACCTCCCAACAACCTCATTGTCCATTCAAATTAACCCTTAAATCCCATCAAACACATCATAACCCCTGGCCACGGCGTGTCAAACACGCAACCATGCACTTTCACCCAATTACATGCGAGCAAAACAAGCGTGGCCGTCCTCTTCAAAACGTGGACGCCGGGGGCATCCTTTTCCCATCCACACCACAATTAACTCCCCTCCCCGCGCTCACCTCACGCTGCGATCGAGGGAGACTCAACATGGCGGCTCCTTTGTGCGCCGGCCGCTAGAGGGCGGAGGGCGGGCATCGAGAGCGAGATTACCCGCGCCCTCTCATACTCGTTTCTCGACCTCTGCTGGTGGTTGGTGTCTCTCAATTCAATTGCCGAGAGGGGGAGGAGATGATTTCGACCAGCAGGGGGCGGAGCAGATGCGGATTAAAGATGGAGGAGGAAACAACCAGACAGAAAAAAAAAAAAAAAAAAAAAAATACAACTGACAAGAGAAGCAATCGAGGCGGCGCCTTAATCACACCTTGTCAGCGCCACCAACGGCCGAGTGAGATGATTACAATGATTAAACGAGAGATGATATTGCAACAAGGAGGAAGAAGAGAATGAAAAAGAGACTGGGGTGGAGTAGGGAAAAAATATGAAGGATGTGTCATCAAAATTGTTTCTCACCGCAACAAGTTTAAACAGTTAAATGAGGAAGGGAGAAAAAATTATTATCATAGAGAGAGAGAGAAAAAAATGGCTACTTAGTGACGCTTGCAGAATTTTTTTCTTTGAAAAGTATTATGGGTTTTATTTGCAAAAAAAGTAAATTATAGTGTGAATGAAAATAATAATCAAACTCACGATATATCCACGTCCTGAGCTGGTATGGCTACTTACCTGCAAATAAAAAGAATAAAATAAAAAAAATTGAAAATAAATAAAATAAAATAAGCCCTTCGTTGCGTGCGTAACGATAAACCAACAATTTTGTTTACACGCAATGCTCGGATAGCGATCGCTATAAACAGCGTTTAGACAGGTGAAGTTCGACTTGAATATCTCGCGATATGATGGATAAAAACGTTAAATGTCATAGCAACGTTTGTAGCCGATTTCGCCAACGTTGCTATACCATTTAATCGAAACAAAAATAAAATGCCTGGCTTTCTTTTCTTTCACTTTTTGGTTTTTATTCCGTTGGTTGTCCCTGACTTATGCATTCATTAACAAATCCCATCCGTTTCCGACCCCGAAAAGCGCATCAAACCGACCGAAAAGCAGATCGTGTTTCGTGTTAATAAGCAATTTGATTTTTATTTACCAACTGCTACGATTTCTGTTTCTTTTTTCCCTTACGTAATTCCCATCTTCCCATCAGCTAACAGGTTTGCGTGACAAATAAATTTCCCTTTCAGCAGCACTTTACATTTTTTCTCTATAAATTCCAAAGCACATACACGTGAGAAGAAAATTATTATTTCCACAAAAAAAAAAAAAAAATTTAAAAAAAAAAAACGTATACAAAAACAAATGGGGAGACAAAGACAAAATGGCTGCCCGCGATGATGCAAAAATGATGCGATAGTACAAGCAAAGCCTCCAACTCTCGTCCTCAGAGATCCCTACATCTAAGCATATCCAAAAAATCGATATGCCACCCTCAACCCAATGTGTATGCGGGGGCGCGTGCGCTAGTGGTTCTCTGTCTGGATTGGTTTAACCCGATCACGCAGTTGGAATAAGAAAAAGGGTGGAGGAGGAGGACGACTTGAATTATTCAGTGAGAGAAGTGCTGCTAAGAAAGAAGAGAGAGAGAGAGGAGAAAAAAAAAGATTGCACAGAAAACCAAGCAAGGGTGAAGAGGGGAAGGAAAATTCTCCCATTTCACCGTCCAATAAATCATCCAACTCCAATTTGAAGGAACCACCAACAATTCACAATCCAAAAGGAAAAAAAAATTAAAATTTCAAATCACAATGACCACCCTTAACCTTTGAAAACTAAAAAAAAAAATAAAAAATAAAAAAATCTCAAAACAACAACATAAAAAAAAATCCATCACACCCCACTCGGCGTTATTTCCCATGAGCCTGCAACCCCCTATCCAATTGCTGCATCTCCCCGCAGACCTCATGTATTAATAGTGGCCTTGTTTGATGACGCATTAGCACCACGTCCCCTGTCCACCGGGGGATTATCCACTTTGGCTTTTATTGCCACTAAGCTGCCCACCGAGTCAACAGTTGAGCCATTAAAGCCCCCTCCCTTATACACCCCTCGCCCTTAAACCAGCTTGGCAATCCTCGATTCTCCCTCTTTTTCCGTTCGCACAACAAACCGACGACTCGTGTTCACACTGCTAATGTTCGTGTACACAAAATCCAATTAATGACTCATTTAATTGCATCGGTCTCGGGTTAAATACTTAAATCCAAAAACAAACAAAAAATCCCTCAATGTCAAACAACCTCATTTATTCCATTTTTTTCAATAAAAAAAAAAAATGATAGGTGCTTGGCAAGAAGAACGTAATATCGACCAGAGAACTTCGATAGTGTCCGGTTAATCGGGACAAATTTTAAAGAACAAAAAACAAATGGAGAAAATAAGCAGAATTTGCTTCACTCGGTAATTTTTGATTTTTTGATTTACGTAAGTATTTGTTGCTTAGTAAATGCAATACACCCATTTCTGCCTTTACGCGGTCCCCAATTCTGTTTTTGTATTCTCTAGAACAGATTTACAAACCTACGTAATTTAATTTACATTACATTTAACTTTACGAACGCTTGTAAAACCACAATTTACAAAATTTACAAAAGCTATTTAAAGTGTGGTTTTAATACCGTAATTTTTACAACAAATGTAATTGTTTTACAATTTGTAAGTCTGTTTATTTTCCCAGTGTATCCACCGCGTTGAAACAAAATTGGCTGTAATTTGTCTTTTAAAATACAAAACAAAAGACAATCAACCTTTTTTACATTTTCTTTGAATGTCACATAATTAGAACATCCACTTAACTTAAAATAACCAAAATATTCTCCACTACATACTTCATTCCCCACCCACCCACTAAACAAAGAACACTCCAAACCATTCACTCCAACCCTCATTAAAAACCATCAACTCACAACCAAAAAAATGTGAAATTTTTCTTAAATTATAAATCACCGCGCATGCGTCACTTTAATCTCACTTGAGTTACAAGAGTCAAAGTACTTAACACCAGGTGACTAAAGCAAGTTGTTTGCTCAACATCACCTCAACGAGGTTCAAAGTGGAGCCACTCGACACAGATAAATTCCAGATGGAATTCCCAACAAGATTACAGCCGTCTCAACAAGACAGACGAAACCAACACGGACCGATCACAAAAATAAAAAAGAAAAGAAAAAAAAATCGACGCGCCATTTTTCTTCTTCCCCACAAAACACTAATTAAAAGCGAATTCAATCAGTTTTCATACTCACGTCGTCACTTAGCCTCTCTCTCGAGTCGCTACGAGGAGGTCCGTTAACCTCATTAATCTCGTCTTCGGTTCTCGTGTCGTCACTCGTGCCACCTGCACTATGAAGGGTATTGTGCACCTAATAAAATTATAAGGAAAAAACAAATTTATTACTCAAACCACAAAAAAAAATTTAAAAAAAAAATTTAAAAAAAAAATTTTTATTAACTAAAAGGATTCAAATTACAATTTATTCTATTTCCAGCCACTTTATCATTTTTTTCTAAGCCTTCGAAACACATTTTACCCTTTAAACACTACTTCTAATCCAAACTAATCCGAAAATAACCTCAACACCTCAACTTCCTTCCTCTTTATTACCGAGTCGATGACACAAACCCCTTTATTGCCCTTTCCATGTCTAGACTCTAGACCACTGGCACCGTTTTATCACGTTACCCTTTGCCCATTACACAATTAGCAACGCAAAATATCAAAACCTTTAATTCGATTTAAAACCTTTTCTTTTATATCCTCGCTTTAAAACGACCCTTCTTCTCCTCGACTCGACTTTCTTTTCTTTTCACTTCTTGGTTTTTGTTCCATTGGTTGTCCCTGACAGTCGGACCCCATTATTACGAGTTTTCGTAATAACGAACCGATTTTCGGTTCCAAGCGTCTCGTTATAACAGGGTTCGAATATACATTTGCATAAATATTTGCGTAAATAATCAGATTACGACACACAAATCGCAACTCTGTTTTCTTTTCTTTCACTTCTCGGTTTTTATTTCGTTGTTTGTCCCTGACTCACGTAAATAATTAACATTTGCGTAAATATTCATACAAACGAATTCCTATGCCTTTAGTAGCTTTTATCGACCTCTCAACCCTTCCCCCCTTCAAAAAACTCAAAAACCAACAACTAAAAAAAAAATCCCATTAAAACTTCACACTACAAATTTGTTTATACACCTTAATACGTTGTAACCGTTTTTTAATCTCCTCTAAACCTGTTTTTTCCTAACCCCACCCTCCTTAAGGTGCAATTTAAAAACAAGCGGCCAAACAAAAACACTGCGATGACACAGCCAGATAAACCCTAAAGAATTGCCCCTCGAGGCCCCTTTTCCCCCTCAGCTCACAGGGGGCCGTGAAAAAGGTCCTGGCACCTCGAGGCCAAGTTCAACGGTGCTCGGGGGGTCCGCTGCTCCTTTATCACTTTATCTAACACTTCATTTGCTCGCAATTAAACGCGCCCACTTTAAATCAATGTCTAATTTCCTCTGGTGATTAAAGGGGAAACGAGTCTTTCGCCGACATTTTTTCACCCTTATTATTATTGTTATTAGCGCCGGACCCCTCATCTCGCGTCTCATCTTTAAAAATTATCCTTCGCATCATTTGATGACGTCATCGCACTTTAAAAAACATTCCCATGCAATTAGGCGCTCGTTAATTTTCCTTCTAACCCTTTAGTGACCTCTTTGGTGTCACTTGTGAGCAACAGATAAGAGCTACGTCTAATTAAATAAAAGTGCAATTCATATTCAAAATGGCCGTCTCGTTCTAATTAACTCAACAAGATGCGCCGTAATAAAAAACACTAATAAAATAATAAAAACTTTTCACCTTAAAAAGGCGAAAACGGCGAGAAGGGAAAGGGGGGTGGAGGGGGCGACGAGTGGAGCAAAATGGCCGAATGATTTATAAATATTTTGGCAAAACTCAATTAAACGCGGTTCACTTTTACACGAACGTCGTTCTCGTTTGTGCACATTCCAAACGAGCCGAGCAAGAGGTTGTCATGGAAACCGAATAGAAAAAGCAATTGGTGCCGCGAGGGCTCATGCATGCTAACGCGCGTGCGCACTCGGTGCAGGGTCGACCATCTGGCGGTTGTGGTGGAGACGGCAAATGGCAACAAATTGCTTTTTTTCAGCTCTAACGATGAAAGAGAATCGGGAGAGAGACGAACGCACCCTCGAGGCGGTGGGGAAGGGGAAGAGGCAATAGTACTAGATCTTTAAAAATAAAAAAGAAAATTCGTGCCACCTTGCATCGCGATCGAGTAACAAGTACTCGTTTAAATCCCTATTTTTTATCTTGAAAATTAATAGCCGTATGTAGATCAAATTCAATTAAAAATCCATTTAAAAAAATTTTAAAAAACAATTTTTTCAATTAGAAATTCATTCATTTTGTATTTTCCATTTTTTTAATTTTTAATTTGTATTCTGTCATCGTTTCATGTTTTTTTTAAATTTTTTTATTTTTGAATTTATGTTCGTTTGTGTTTAATTCAATAAATTTTTTCGTTTTTCCTTAAACTGGGAAGTCAATAAACGCTTCACAAACAAGTCGAAGTGTGGGAAATTGAGGACTGTTCTAGTTTTCCTTATGTCGTAAGGGGGAAATGTTGCGTGCTTATATAAGGTTTGTATTGTCAAGTGTGGGTGCAGGCGGTGTGGATTGAATACAAGGTAAAAAATAACTTTAAAGGAAAAACCTGGTTAAATTAGTTTCAAATACAAAACTTAAAACTGATACAAAAAACCATATAAAATATTACAAAAACATTGCAAAAATTTGAAAAATAACTAAAATTCAAACTAAAACGAAAAAAGACGCCTAAAACACCAATTTCCTTCACACAAAAAAAACCGTAAAAAAAATAACTTCCATACAAAACCTCATCAGTAGCACGCTCTTCACGCGTCAGCTGCACTAAT
>JAQIXT010000897.1:0-22258 GCA_034700445.1 Stenotaenia linearis | reverse complement strand
GGCTACCGTTAACGGTATGAGATAACGAGTCACGTGACCTCCAGACCCTCACGTGACCTCCAGACATTCACGTGACCGATAGACCCTCCAGCTAGATCTATAAAAGGCACAATAGCACAGCAGCAAGTCATAATCCGCTTGGTTCCAGTACCGTCAACACCGGCGACTCGACGCTCCGTATCACTCTCGAATTGAATCTTCGAAGCCTTCAAATACATCATAATTAAGATCACAATTTAATTAAAGATAACTTCTCAAATTAATTGTCCTTACAATGTGCGATCCGTTAACTTTACTTAGATCTTTCACCATTGAAAAGAAGGAAATAACAGAAAAAGGAGACCAGATCGTATTCGGAGATATTGCGTTTCATAAAAGCACTGAGACGTCTTACCCTCGTTGGCGACAGTACGGCGACGGTAAACCGCAAGAACATTATACCTTAGAGTCGCTATACTTCTTCTTAAAGAATCTTGATCTTAACCGCCAATCATACGTCCGAGAGTCATTAGCGGCCAAAATACCGGCAGTAAAACTCGAAGACAGAAAACAATTATTAGCGTATTTGAATGGAGAAACAGAGTCAATACCAAACGAAACAAAACAAACACCTCAACCTTCAATTAATGAAAAACAGACCCGAGGAAAACCCAAGTCGAAGTCGATACTTCCTCCAAATCCGTCACGTAAACGTACAGTTAAGGGTAGCAAGACAATTAAATCGAACGAACCAGAAGGCACACTCATCAATATCACGACCACCGAACCCACGCGCCCAATGGAAGCGACGCAGAAAGACGTAAGTAGAGAAGATATAAAGATACTGGCTAAACGTTTACGAGAGGAAGTGGAAAACGAGAAAAAGAAGAGGAACGATTGGGACAATAACAGAAAAAGAACAAAGCTTGAAGAAACTGCACCGAGGTTGGAAAAACGAAGGACTTTGGTCGTTGAAAAACTAACCCGTATGGAGAAAGTGTATCAAGACATTCGACCGACGTCAAAACCGGCGAAACGTTTCTTTAAATCCAACTTACAGGAACAAGGCAAACAACTTCCAACCAAACCAGAAGTAGCGGTATTGGATAAAACCAATGCCAAGACGGGAGTTAAACGTCCACGCGAAGAAACAGAAAACGAGACAGAAACAAACGAACGAAAGTTTATTAAACTTGACAACGAAAGTGCTTCGGGGTCGGGAATTCAAAGACAACCTGCTGCTCAAGTTCATCGAAAACACAATTCAAGAACCCCAATTATAGTAATTCCGTCGATGCCCAAATCACTGATATCGATGTACAATGCCAAAGACTTATTGGAAAATCTCACCTTCGTAGGTACCAAAGAGAAGAAAAAACGGGACAATAAACCAGCGAACGAGATTATTTTCTTGAGAAAACGAGACGGGAAGACAATTCCGTATAAAGTAGTCGACAACGTGACCCGGCTGAAGCCCGACGATTGGGATCGGGTGGTTGCCGTGTTTTTCCAGGGGCCCATGTGGCAGTTCAAAGGGTGGCCGTGGAAGGGAGAACCCACTGAGATTTTTGCGAGGGTTAAAGGGTTCCATTTGAAGTGGGACAATCAGCGTTTGGATCCCAATGTCGGTAAATGGAATGTCCATGTCATTGAGTTGGGACACAGGAGTCGCCATTTGGACGTGCTTAAACTAAAATCATTTTGGGAGATTTTGGACAAACACATGACGGCTAATAAATCCCATCTTCAGTTTTAAAAATTATCATTAATTTAACTCGATTTTGACAATTTCTTAAGTATTTTTTAAACAAATTTATAGATATTGACAGGTTTTTACTTGTGAAGTGCTTGTCATAGTTGCAATTTTTAAATATTTTACTGCAATTTTAATAAATTACATTACTCATAATTTTGGATTTATTAGCATATTTACGTGGCCAAAAATCTAATCGTTCGAAGAACTTGGAACCAAACTTCCGGTTCGATCTTCCTATCATGATGATAAGACAAGCAGCCCGTAATAATACCGAATCTCCGGTTGAGAATTTCGATCCGAATGACGGAACTCCAGTACAACAACTCGTACCCAACTTGAGATTTGCTTCACTTGTCGAACGATAACAATAACGAAAATCCACATCTTAATTTTTTTTGATTATTTTCAATAAACTTCAGAATGTGGTTGTTTTTTTGCGTTATTTTTATTTATATAAACTAAATTTTGTTTTTGGACTTGTTATTGTCTATAAATCATATTTATGCCAAACAAATTAGATTAGAAGATTACTTACGAGACGACTAAAAACAATGATCATGTGTTCAAAAGTACATGCCCTGTTATTAGGAACATTGTAAAACTTCTTAATTCTGAAAGTTCAAAATATATAAAATGTATTCACTTCTTACTAAAGTTATCAAATTACCATTTGTATAGATTTTGTATAATTTGTATAATTTTTAGAAATAATTTTTTTTTTTTTTAATTTTTTTTTTTTAGAGATAATTTTATTTAAATACAGTAATAACAAGTATCTTCATTACCAATTCCAGCATCCCCGTTCCAACTTCTAAAACGTTCGGCTTACGTTAGAAGCAGATTACTGTTAACCGGGTCACGTGACCAAACACATAAAAGGTGCGATCCACACACCGGAAGATCATAACCAGCGATCACAACTAATTCATCTACAGAACATTAACATTTCAATTTAACCCTCAATAGAGTTTCTTTTTAAAAACCAACAATGTGCGATCCGTTGACGTTACTCCGTCAATTCACCATCGAAAAGAATCCAGTCATTAAATCAGGCGACCAATATATTTTCGGGAACCTCGCTTACAATAAAACAACGAAAACAAACTACATTCAATGGCGACCCCACAACGCCACCTTCCCACCAGATCACTACACACTCGAATCATTAGTGTTTTTCTTGGACAATGCACACTTACCGAACCCAGAATTCGGTCTAGAAGCATTTAAGCATTCGATCACCTCTATCAAAGGTCCTGACAGAAAGGATTTAATGGCATATTTAAAAGGCGAACAGTCAACGTCCAAGAGATTGGAACCAAACTTCCGGTTCGATCCTCCTACGATATTTCAAAAACAAGCAGAAACTAACAATGTCGAATCTCCAGCGGGGGTTGAGGATTTCAACCAATCACACCCAATTGCGCCAAATCAAAAACAGAATGAATTTAATCCAATCGCAGGAACACAAAAAAATCCGTCACTTGTAACCAACATGCCGAACAACCCGAAAACTACGACTTTTAATGTACCAGTGTCATGTAAACCACCGGAAATTCCGAAGACTCCAATAGTCAACGTCCCGAAGCCTCAAAAACAACCGGAAAATCCTGTTTCCAACGTACCGGAATCTCGAGAATTACCGGAAACTTCCCTTTTCAATGTACCGATAGCTGAGTGTTCGAATATTCCGATTATCGTCGTCCCGGCTTCGACGACATCGCTTATAACGATGCAAAACGTTAAAGAAATGTTAGAGGATTTCAAATTCGTGAGTAACAAAACAAAGCAGAAAAAAAGTTTGAATAAGGACCCCGCTCTCGCCATATCCCGAATTCAAGACGGATTGGTCATAACGTATTTGGTCATCGACGACGCGACCGAGTTGAACGACGAAGAATGGGATCGAGTTGTGGCCGTGTTCGTTCAGGGACCCGTGTCGCAGTTCAAGAATTGGCCGTTGAATGGGAATCCCGACGAGATTTTAAAGAGGATTAAAGGGTTTCATTTGAAATGGGATACCAGGAAATTGGATCCGAATATCAGTAAATGGAATGTCGACGTTGTTGAGATTTGCGGGAATCGGGTGTCCACTCGCACCGCAATTCAGTCGTTTTGGGAGACTTTGGAAAGCCATATAAGGACAAATAAGTCTCATTTAGATCTAGCACTTCAATTTCAAATCCTACAGTCGATACTACAGACTACACCGGAAGTCCTGCCACAAAATCCACCGAATCAAGTTGGTGACATGGTAAGTAATAATTTCGAATTTTCAGCGACGGCACAACAGACCGTACCGGAAGCCTCACACCGAATAGGAGCGAATCAAGTTTACGTACCGAAAGTTGGGCCGGTAAGAAGCAATGCCGAGTTTAGAGCAAAGTCGACTGTAATTAATTTCCCTAATTTAAATCTGATCTCGGTCAAACCTCCAACCAAACCTAAGAAACGAAAATTAGACGATACAGAGGAATCCGAAAACTCGTCCACGAAAAGAACGAAATTATAGAAAAAGACAACTTAATCATTTTGGCGATATGGATTTTCCAAAGGACACAAAAACAAATTAATTTATCTGGCGACCGCACTTGGACGGCAAACCAAGAAATCACTACACATTGCAAACTTTGCTTTACTTATTGGAAATCGGCCATGTTTAAAAAAAAAATAATATCTACCCAAAAAAACCCAAATTTAAACACTTTTCGAATTTTTCTCATTCTTTCACGGTAAGAAAAGTGATCTCGGCACGTAAAAATCTTGACCTCGTTATAACGAAATTTTTTTAACACGAATGTCTACGGGGAAAAGACGAGAAATTCAAATATTTCGTTACCTCGAGGTTTGACTTTAGAATTTTTTTTTCAAAGTTTTTCACATTTAAATTAATAAAGTGATGCTGTCGTCAAGAGTAAAACTTTTACATGTCTTATAAACCCTTTTGTATGCGTATTTCAATGTAAGAAAAGAAAAACCCCACAAAAGCTTCTTAACTGAAGTTTTGCTAGAAAATGGACAAAGTATGTAGTCGAAGACCAAGGTTCAACTAAATTAAAGAAAAAATGTCCACTGGGAGCTTGTAGAGCAAACGGAGCAGAACTAAGTAGAAGAGAGGGAAAATGTAGAGGTAAGTGCATTTTGTCTAGGAGTTTGTACGTGCGGTTGCATGGAATTGTAAAATTCTAATATGAAATGAATTTCAAACTTCCTCGGTTTTGAAACTATAAAAAAATCCAAAATTTGGGACTAATTGATTAGTTAACAAATTTTGAGCGAAGTTGGTTCAATCAAACCTCGTTGTAACGAATTTTTTTAATTGGGTGTTGATTATAACTTCCAGTGAACTATTTCTGAAAAAATTGCAGAAATTAGTCAACTGATTGCAATAAAATAGGTAAAAAACTGTACAAAGCAAATTTTAACCAAATGTAGTCAAACCTCGTTACAGCGAAGTCTTACAAAATCAAAAAATCACTTCGTTATACAGGTAGAATCTCGTTGTAACGAACCCCAAAGATAAAAAAAAAAAAAAAAAACTTCGTTATAATAAAATTTCCGTTATAACGAGATTAGCAAAAACTTCGTTATAACGAGATTTTCTTTTTGCATCAAGAAACCCTTATAAACCCAAATAATCACTTCGTTATAATAAGTTCCTCTCATAATCATCAAGCAACCCTCATAAACCCATAAAAAAAAACTTCATTATAACGAGTTTCTCCCATGGGCATCAAGGAACTAAATACAACCCCGTTACAACAACCCCAGAAGAACCGGAAAAAGCCTTCGTTATGATGAAATATTTGTTATAAATCAATTTCCTTCTGATTACATTCAAAAAAAAATTCATTACAAACTAAAAACTCGTTATAACGACATAATATCACGACTTCTTCGCTACAACAAGGTTTCATAAACCAACTTCGCTGTACGGAGTTCCAACCTCCAATAAATATAATCTTAATGAAACCAAACTGAAAAATGTGACTTAAAAAAATGTCGCATGAAATTGGACGAAATAAATAAGTTGTAAGATTAGTTTGAAGTGATGGAGTTGTAAACGTGAGGCGCAGATTGATCGCAGTGCGTGAGCGGAGAGTACATTTTTGCTGGCGTTTTGTCTACCTCGCGAAGCATGGAATTTTCTCATTAAGTTGAGTTTCTGCTAAATTGCATTTTATGATTACAATTCACACCCACGCCTTCTCAGTGCGTGCGAGTGCAAAGAAAGGTGGCTGCATCAGTGCAAATAGGATGGATATCAAAGAGAAAGTGCCTCTTTTAATTATGGCATCACATTAAGAGTTAAAAGTATTATAAATTTTAAATTCCAAATGCATTTCGATTTGTGTGCGGAACTTGACTTTGTGTTGAGGGAAAACGATACAAAGGTTTTGCGTAGAATAAAATTTTTTAAAATGGTCGATTGAAAAACAAAAAAAAATTTCGTTATAATGAGTTTTTGTTATGTAGGTCGAGTCTCGTTATAACGAAATTTTTTCGAATTTCCATTGAAAAAGTCTTTATAATGGACCTCGTTATAACGAAAATTTCGTTATAATAAAGGTCAACTGAGGACCAAATAAAATTTCGTTATAAAAGAATTTTCTTTATAAAGGTAAGTATTCGTTATAACGAGATTCCATTTGCAAACAGTTGATATAACCACGTTTTCATTATAATGAACGTTGTGTGGAACCTTTACGTCATTTTGTTATATAAATGTTCGTTATAACGGGTTTTTAACTAAATTTTGTTATTTTTCACAATTCACAAGTTGTCACAGTCGAACCTCATTATAACGAAATACTTGAAACCAAAAAGTAAGTTCGTTATAATGAGTTTTCGTAATTCGTTATAATAAATTTTTTTTAATTGGGCAACAATGGCGATTTTCAATCCCCTTCGTTATAACGGGTTTTTAGTTTTAAACTAGTTCGTAATTGCGAGGTTCAACTGTGATCACTACATTTCTCCCGATATTTTCTGACTTTCACCAATTTTAAATCAAAATTTGTATTTTTTAAAAAACTTTTGACAAAACCCAGAGTTCTAGTCTCCTCGAAAATAACTCTTACAATTGTGGAACAAAAGGGTTAAATCTTAATTCCAAGAACTCTAAACAAATCTTTGTTTTTTTCTTATAAAAGAAAGTCAAAAGGTAATTGAGTGGAGCCAAATTAGACTTCACTTTCAATCAAAGTATTGTTTTCTTGTTCTGTTCTATTATATTAAAGAAAAAATCAATGATTGGATGGTTCAGTGATGCCAGGCAATTGTAGTAATGATGGAAAAATAATTAAGGATAGACAAAACTAAGAATTAATGTGAGTTGCTGTTGCAATCAGTGTGTAACAATACTTTGGCTTTGTGGGATGAAAGATTCAAGTTGAAACTTGATTTGGTCTTGTATTGTTCTATCAAAGGAGGTTTACTTTGGGATTTGTATTCTGTTGCTGGTATTTGGACATTTGAGTTATTTTTTTTTGTTTTTAAAGGAGAAGGGTTTTGGAAAAATTTTTTTTTTGTTTAATTAATTTTTTGGAAATAATTTTTAAGTATTTTGTCAATTTTTATTAATTATATTTAATTTTTTTTTTTTTATTATTATTTTCCAAATTATAATTTTTTTTATTTGTTTGTTATTTTTAAAAGTTAATGAAATTTTTCAGTCAGTGTCATTCTTCATAAAAGTATTTATTGTTACTGTCATTTGTCATAAATTATTCATTGTTAAAGGCATTTTTTTGTAAAATTATTCATTTTCACTAAATTTTTGATATATTTCAGTTTTTCTTATTTTATGTGATTTTTTTTTCACTTTCTTTTGGCATTTTTCTCTACTTTTCACTTTCCACTTCATTTGATCAACTAATTTTTAATTTTTTTTATAACTTTTCATAAATTCCAATTTTTTTAGAATTAGTTTTTCACTAAATTTCAATTAGTTTTCTTTTACACCATTTTTTAAATTAGATTTCCATTAATTTTCCACTAACTTTTCACTTTTTTTTAATACTATTTTTCACTAACTTCATTTTTTTTTCTCTTACTTTTTATTAATTTTTGCACTTTCTTTACCAATTACCATTAAATTTCCATTAATTGTCCACAACCCACTAAATTCAAACAACAAACCAAACATTTCTCCCACTAATCACATTCCTAACTCAGGTAAGCTTTCCCTCAAAACACCCAATCCTCCAACAACAGTAAAAAACTAAAAACTTTTTAGTTTTCGCTTTTAGCAGTTTTCGTTTTTAAATTGTCTTTTTACTAAAAAGACAATTTAAAAACAGTTTTGCTCAAATTGTAATGTCCCAGACACCGTATCGACTCGCGTGTTTGTGATTCCGTTGAAATTTTGTAAATTTATCAGTAAATTTCGACTTTACGAATTGTTTGTTTGCACTGCTAAAATGGTTTCTTATCGTCCTAGGTTACATTTCGTCTATTATCCGTATTACGTGATCTTATTGTGACGTGTCCTTATCTCTCCCTTACCCTAACCTGAATATAAAGGCTCTGAAACATATTCTAAATCACCAGATCAGATTCAGGTGAAATATTCAGGTCGCAGATCGCATATCATCGTTCCGAAGATGCCACGAAGAAAACCAGTCAACAGTTTAAAAGTTCTTTGTTCCAAAGCAATTTGTAACAATATCTACGTTTTGGAAAAGCAAATTACAGGACTTCCATACAACCTAATAGAAGATTTGTACCACCAACTAGACAAAGAAGGAAAGAAACTGGCAGCCGATGTCTTTCTTCACCGACAAACGAAGCAGTTACATTCAGTTAAGGCATTTTCGCTTTCTCCATATCAATTGATCACCAAAATCAGCCAGACGTGCAAATTAATGACCACTTTAAATTTATCAGATTCTCCAGAAATCTCCACAGGATGTTTGACAACTTTGTTTCAAAATTTATCAAACGTTTGTAGCCTTAAATTATGTTGCAATTCATGGCTTACGGATAGAGCCTTAACAAAAATCGCTACTTACTGCTTACAACTGCGTTATCTCGATATATCATCTTGCGAAAACATAACCGATTCTGGAATTCTATCATTGCGTTGTACGAATTTAAATTATCTGGACGCCACATTTACTTTGATTTCGGCACGAAAATGTTTAGCAATTTTAAAATCTATTTCAACTTTGAAAGCGCTCTTCTGCCAAAGATCTGCTGAATTAATAGAAGAATTTTCTTCTTACAATGGCAATTTTCCGCTAGAAAGAGTCATTTGGCCGTTTTATACGAGCAACGAAATTAAAACGGCAATAGATATCTTTCCAAATTTACGTACGATACGTATTGATTCTGTTGACTTTACTAGTGAAGTTGTTATGATGTTGAGAAATATAACGGATTTAACAATTTATCAATGCACAAATGTTGATTTCGGACTCATATCGCTTCATTGCCCGAATTTACAACAATTGAAAGTGTTCAGTTGTGAACTTTCTCATCACTGGACGAATGAAAAAAATTCTTCATTCAAATCCCTTCGAAAATTGGAATTTTTGACGCTTGATATGTCCGAAAGTTTCCTTTTGAAAATGTTGATGAAGACTCAAGAATTACGAATATTACAGTTGTGTAATTGTCCTTCAGTAAATGACGGAATTTTTGCGAAACTTGCGAGAACAAGTGCGCTGCAGAATTTGACCGAGTTACAACTGCGAATTTGTAATTTCATTACTTCAATGTCATTGTTGGCTATTCTAGGAATGGATACTCCATTAAATACTTTATGTGTACGTTATTGTCATCACATTAATGATTCGATCTGGTCTGATGTAGAAACTTACATCAAATCAAATAATTTAGATGTGATGTTGTGTCGTTAGTAAAATTTGATTTTAATCAATAATAAAATTTAATATTTTAATCTAATTGTATAGTATATCTTATTTCTTATTTTAAGAACTTTATTTGCTTTATTTGCAAAATCCACTCCCAAACTGTGGAAAATACAATCCCAGCCCATGGGAATCCACTCCAAACCTGTGGAAAATTCACTTCCAAACTGGAAAATCCACTTCCAAGCCATGAAAAATCCACTCCCAAACCGTGGAAAATCCACTCCCAGCCTGTGGAAAATCCACTTCCAGGCCATTGAAAATCCACTCCCAAACTGTAGTCCAGCCCATGGAAACCCACTCACAGCCTGTGGAAACCTCTCTCATCCAATTAAAAACCTTTATTTTTATTTTTTAAATTTATTTTTATTTTTTTAAAATTTATTTCTTAAAATTTATTTCTATTTTTTAAAGTTTATTTAAATTTTTTAAAATTGGTGGCGCTGTGCAGACGGGAAAAAAATCCTAGTGAAAAAAAAATCCTAAAAAAATTCTTAAAAAATCCTTTAAAAAACAATTCTACTGAAAACAACTTAATCTAATGTAAAGTTTCACCAGGATTTCAAATATATCATTAGTTTTTCAATTAGGTTAAGGCAAAGGCCATTAACTGGCCCTTTTTAAGTTAGAGTGGGGCAGCCATTTTGAATTTAATGGCTAAGCCACGCCCCTTTCTATGACATGGTTTTTTTCAACCAATCAGAACGTTTCTGGACAAACACACACACACACACATTATACAATTAGTATAATGATGGGTTTTTTTTGTTTTTTTCCCAATCTACGGATTTTATTAAGAAAATTCAAATAATCTGTCTACTCGGTTAAAAGAATCTACAGATTATTTGCAATTATTTTTTGTTCACCTACGTTTTTTTAATTTTTCTTTTCACAAACTTTGTAAAAAAAAATTTTTAGAATACAGTTATATTCTTGAAATTAAACTATAGAAAATCTAAAGATTTTCAAGTAAAACTGTGGAAAACCTGTAAAAAATTTATAGAAACTGGAAAAAAAAACTGAAAAAAAATCTACAGATGATCTGTAGACTTTTCTAGCTGGGTATTATTTTGAAATGACTTTGCAGTAAAACTGTAGAAAATCTTAAGAAACCTCCAGAAATCATCATCACATCCTTGTTGAAAAATTAATCACACTGAGCTTGGTTGACAACATCTGAATTTTGTGGTAGAATAATCTAATGCCCGAACAAATAATACAATAATTAACAATTACATTTGTTATTCAGAAATTCTAATTTTATGTTTACTTTCGATTTTAGGTCTTTGTAAAGTAACCTAGGTGATTGGTTTGTGGGTGGTTTAAGAATGACGTCAGTCAACACAATTTTTGATGACGTAAATCTGTCGTCAATAAATGGATTTTCAGCTCAAGGTCAGGAATGGAATTGTGTGAGCAAAAATCACTGAAGAAAATTCTCCTAGTCAGTAAACTTTTATTTCAATATAATCTTAGCTTAGATTTTCTGATTTTTATTCCATGTTTTTTATAGAAACTTCAGAAAACTATTTTATAAACATTTAATGGCGAAAAATATATATTTGAATGACATTGTGACTTGAAATGAAGTGCTATACAGTACATGATTATAAATGATAAAATAGTGAGTTTGCAGTTATTATAAAATTATAATGAATAATTTTTTGGAAAAAAAAATTGGTAAAAATTTATGAAATATTTTGCATAATTTCAAAACAAAAATAAAAATTTATAAATTTTCTGCATGAATTACTGAAATTTATACTTTGTTTACAGAATTTACAATTTTATACAAATATTTTCAAATTTTCAAATTCTGCTTAAGTGAGCGTTGCTGTGTGTGTAAAGCTATAACTACGATTATTATAATTTTATAACTAAAAAGTTCGTTACGCAAACTCACTAACAATTGATTTTTGTATTATACATGCATACTAAGTTATTAAATCTAAATTATTTACATTTTTGTATTAATACAATGCTTATTTCTTTTTCCTCAATGATTTCAACTTCTTCGGCTTTGCCGCTGACTTTTTGGCGACCGCTCTCTTCGGGCTTTTCTTTGCCTTTGTGGTTTTCTTCTTAGCAACAACTTTCTGAGGTGATTTTGGTGTTGCTGCAACTGCTTTCTTCTTCTTGGGAGCTTTCCTTTTGGGTGTTTTTACTTTTTCTGTCTTCACTTTGTCCGGAGTTGCTGTTGGAGGTGTGCGTTTGAGTGATTTTCTTCTGGGTTTTCTCATGACTGGTCCAGCTTTGTCTGAGATTCGAAATGATCCTGAAGCTCCTTGGCCCGTGGCATGCTTTAAAACTCCTGTGGAAGTAGATTAAAGTTAGTTGTGTAATAAATGGTTTTAATTTGCATGAATAGTGTTAAGTTTGTAATTATGATTATGATTAAAATTTTGGTAATAAACAAAATTAATAAATAAATAAATAATTACAAAAATGTATAAAATCTTGTACAAATGTTGCACAAACATGCTAAAATTTACAAAAAAAGCTAAAATTTGGAAGAAAATTAGGAACAATTTGCAAAAAATAAAAAATATGTGAAGATAATAAGCAAAAATTTGTAGAAAATAAATAAAATTCAGCTAAGAAATGAAAAAACTTATATGAATCTTTAAAAACTGTATGCAAACTAAAACAAATTTATAAAAATCGTGCAAGAAATGTTTAAAACTTACAGAAAAACTACAAAAATCTGCAGAAATATACAGAACTATTCTGCAAGAAATGTTAAAAGCTCACGAAAAATGTTCATTAACTTGCAAAAACACAATTGCAGAAATGTTCAGAAATTGTGCAAAATCCTGCAAATCCATGCAGAATCTAACAGAAACTATCAAAATCGTACAAAAAAATTAAGCAAATTCTAAAGAAATTCTAACAGAAACTACATTTTTGCAAATTCTTACAGAAAACTAAAATTTTGCAAAATCTTACAGAAACTATCAAAAGCATGCAAAAATCATGCAAAATTTAACTAGACTATCAAAATCATGTAAAAATTGTATAAAATCATACAAATCTGCAAAACTTCAGACTTGCAAAGAAAAAAAAACAAACAAAACTCACCCTCACCACCACCACCTCATTTTCCCACATAACCAACTAACCTGTAGAAATGCCTCTCTTCAATGCCAACTTCAAATGAGTATTCACAGCTTTGGCGTCTCTGCCAACTTCATAATTATCCATAATATACTTCAAAATCGCTTGACGTGACAAACCATTTTTCTCTACATTCCCAAAACAACAACGATAAAAAAAAAATCAAAAAACAACAAACAAAAAAACAAACAAAAAACTCACCTTTAATCTCGTTAATAGCAGAAATCGACATCTCCATATACTTCGGATGACTTACAGCCGTCTTCCCCTTCCTCGCCTTCCCCTTCGGTCTTCCCCTCGCCCCACCCACGGGCGCAGTCGCAGTTTCGGACATTTTCCTTTGTAAAACACTGAAAAACTCTTGTCAAAACACAATCGCGACTTTCTCACGACTGTTGCGATTCAAACTCCCAACCTTATAGCGCGCACGGCGGCGCTCGCTCTGCTATTTATACGTAGAGCGCCGACCTTGCCGAAAACCACAACACCCGAACGCCAACTCGAAACATCAAATCGTCTCTGCGATGGCGCTTGTGTGCTTCTTCCCGCCAAATAACGCCACGTATACACCCAAACGAGCGACTTTCTTCACGCACTTGACCCTACAATTCTTAGACGAGATACTCGACTGCTTTTCCCGATATTTTATTAATCGATATTTGCGATAGTTTAACTGTTATTGGATTAAAAACGGTTTCTGTGGCGCGCCGAAAAGCCCATTTTGAGCCTTTGTTTGCTCGTTTTTGCTGTAATTCTGTTTGTAAATAAAGATTGTTGGTTTGGAATTAAAGTTCGATGTTTAGAAGGTGGATTGTGTTGATAATGAATGTTATCGGTTGAGTAATTGTCGTTGAAACAGCTGTGGAGTTCGGAGTAACAAACACAAACGAGTGATGTGCGCCATATTGATATTTTGTGTATGGGTTGTGAAGGGGATTAAATATGGATTTTTTGTGGGGGAATGGGGTTTGTTTATCAGAAAAAGAGGGGAAAGGGTGAGAGTTAAGGTGTTTGTGAGGTTCTGTTGTGAGTTTTGTGGTGAAAAGATAGGATAATGTGGTATTTTGAAGGTGTTATATAATGTTTGGATTTTAGTGTTGTTGGTTGTTTTTGGGGTGTTGTTTGTGGGTTTGGGGGACTTTTAGGGGTGGGATAGGAGATTGGGAAATTGTTTTGAATGTTGTTGTGGTTGGAGGTTGAGTTTTTTCGGTTTAAAATGGGATTTTGGATTTTTTTATAATTAATTTTTTTTTTTTTTAAATATTTTTTAAGTTTTATTTTTTTTGAATGGAAAATAGGGCAAAATTGTTTGAGAAATTCGGATTTTTTATGTAAAAGAATTTATTTGTGTTGTATTTGTGATTGGTAATAGTTCTTTTTTTATGGGAAGTTGTTAAAAAAGTCCGTGCGCTGGTAAATTGAGAGGAAAAGTGCGCGATCTGATTGGTTGGCATCGTTACTGCATTGTTACAGCTATGTAACAATGCTTGTGTTAAATTGCCAACCAATCAGATTGCGTACTTTTCCTCTCAATTTACCAGCGCACGGACTTTTAGTTGTTCCGATTTTTTTTAGTTGTTCCGATTTTTTTTAGTTGTTCCGATTTTTGAGTTTTTTTTTTTGAGTTTAGGTAAAACGCTTTAAATAATTGTTTTTGTTATTTTATTAAATGTAAAGCAGGTGATTTTAATCATGCGATCATACAAAAATGATTTATCTAATTTTCAAAGTTTTTTTTTCTTTTTTTTGCAGAAAAACGAATTCGCTATTCAAAAACTCAATTTTTTCACAAAAAGTAACTGATATTATACTTGGAATTTTAGTAAATAACAATTAGATAACTTTATTTAACATATTAATACCACAAAATCAAATTTAATGATTATTATCCACTTAGTTTACATTTCCATACATTTCCACTTCTTTTTCTTCTTTTTTTTCAAATTTGTTTTAAAAATCCCAAAATTGCACTTCAATCAATTCCCAATCATTTTAAAATGTCTAACATTTAATTCTAATTTCATGATTCACCCTATTGCCCTCAATGACAAACCAGCTGACTGATAAATGACGTCAAACGCATGCGCAGTTGCCAGAGGATTTAACATTGAGCCACAGCTCGTCTCGTGACAAGCAAAATGCCTTGGTTCAGCAACTCATCCCCTTTCGACGCTGATGTGGGTAAGTAAAACAACAAAACCAACTAAATCAATTATAACAAAACCTAATTTAACAACTTTTTATATGATTTTAATAATTTAACTCGAAATCCTTATGACATCATTAGGCTTAGGCAATAACCCGTGTTTACTTAAATTTCAGAAAAAGCGACAGCAGAAACAAACGTAGGAGAAGATTGGGGAAAAATTCTGGATATTTGTGATAAAGTTACAACGCAACAAAACGGGTATTATTTTTTTAAATTTTAATTTACCAAATTAATTAATTTTTAATTTTTTTTTAAAGGCCAAAAGATTGTTTACGTGCCATTGTGACGAGAATTAATAATGCAGTACCACATGTATCGTTACAGGCTCTTATGGTAAATATTTTTTAAAAAATTTTAATATAAATTTTTAAAAATTTCAAATTGAATTTTTATTTTTCAGCTATTGGACGCATGCGTGAATAATTGTGGAAAAGTGTTTCATTTGGAGGTTTGTTCGAGGGATTTTGAAAGTGAGATTAAGAAAATTGTTACTGGAAAGGTAATTAAGTCAAATAATGTGGATTTTGGTTGTTGAATTGAATAGAAATTGAATTTTTTTAGCAAACACATCCGAAAATTGCTGAAAAAATGAAACAGTTGTTGAAAAAGTGGGCTGAAGGAGAGTTTAAAAGTGATTCACAGTTATCGTAAGTATTGGAATCGTTACATCTGAATTTATTTAAGAATTGAAAATATAGGAATCCAACCAAGCTATTAAAAAAATTCGATAAACTCTGTTTGTGGATAGACTTTATCAAGATCGTTGCTATCTGTAGCCAGTCAGAATTTAGATATGAATCAATTGGTTTGTTGTTGCAAGTTAGGTTAAATAAAAAAATTTATACGTTGTAAATTAAATTTAATCGAGGATGTTTGTAATTGTTTGAATATTAATCGTAGAATTTAAATTTTAGAAAAAATTTTTAAATTTATAAGTGAAAGTTACGAGTATAGAATAGTTGAGAAAAACATTTTTTTCTTCTTAAATAACAAAAATTTTAGTCAAAAAATTGTGAAAAATTTATTTATTTATTTATTTTGATTTCAGTTTGATCCCATCCTTATACAGTAAACTGAAAAGTGAAGGTGTTGATTTCACCATACAGGAAACAGTAAATTTTTATTATATTCAACGTTTATCAGTTTTATTACAACTTTTGCGTGATATTTTTCCAGCCAAAGAAAATCCAAATTCAATTCAGCAAGGACCCAAATGTGGTTCATTCTCAGCAAGAAGAAGATGATATTGCAAAAGGTAATTTTAATAAAAATAAAATTAATATAATTTATGAAGAATTCAAAAAATTTTGATAATTTTTAACCCCGAAAGTAATAAGTTGAATCTCGTTATAACGAACTCCAAGGGATCAGAAAAAATCTTCACGATAACAAAATTTTCCTTATATTGAATTTCAGTCTGATTGATTTCTTTCTGACTGACATTTAATAAAATTTCATTATAATTAAAAATTCCTTGTAACAGTATTTGTTATAACAAGATTCGACCTGCAACATGGGATTAAAAACTGTTAAATCATCTGACAGAAAAGTGATTAAACTCCACCTGTTGAATAACACTTTTTTTTAATAACTGTAAAGTCATCTGTAAGGCCAAAGGCATTTTAATCATTTCAATGAATTAGCACTTTAGCAAACTGCTTTGTTTTTATGCTATTTCTTACTGAGTGTTATGCAAAATGTTATTTAAATGAAATTATTTAAGTAAAATAAATATTTACTGACCTACAAATTAAATAATAAGCCCTTGACAATGAGTCATTAGTGCCTCATCAGATAATTTTAAGTCTTTGATGGTAAAAAATAACCTTGAAGAAGAGATAAAATAATTATAATAAAAAAATTCCGATTTAAACAGATCAAATAACGGGGTTTTTGTTGCAGCTAGTTTCATTATAACAAATTTTTTTTATCATAGATGTCCATGGGATTTTAGATCATTTCGTTATAACGAGGATTTTATTATATGAGGTTTTGTTATAATGGGATATTTTGTTATATAAATTAGAATTTTATAACTGAAAACCAAATTCCCGACTTTTTCTTTTTAAAGCAATTGCATTATCAATACAAGAAAATCAACATTCGCCGAAATCGGGCTCACTGTATCCATCAACGACATTTTCTTCACCTGATCCTTCACTGAAGGAATTCAAAAAAGTTCGCGCTATCTATGACTTCGATGCCGCAGAAGACAACGAGCTGACATTTAAAGCTGGAGAAGTTATTCATGTTTTAGATGACGGGTATAGAATTAACTGTGTAATTATTGCATTAATAGTTATTTATAATAATTTTAATTATAATTTAAATAGTGATTCAAATTGGTGGAAAGGAACCAACCAAAGAGGCGAAGGATTATTTCCGGCTAATTTTGTCACATCGGATTTAACGGCCGAGCCCGAACAAACAAGTAAGGATTTCGAAATTTACTAATAGTGAGAGTAATTTTGTTGATGAATCATCAATTGAATTTAGAAGTTGAGAGGAAAAGTGTGCAGTTTAATGAACAGGTACAGGTAAAAACTGTTCATGTGGAACCAAAGGATGTTGAAATAGACGAGGTGAGTTGTTTTTTGTTTTCAGTTGTTTGATAGTTTCTGCAAAATGTTTTTTCAAAGTTTTAAAATTTCTCAAAACTTAAAAAAATTTTGATAAAAAATTCAAAATAATTGTAAAATGTAATTTTAATTGCACATAAATTAAAATCAAATTATGATTTTTGCTTATTAATAATTAATTAATTTTATTTTTAGTCTAAAATAAATAGCCTTTTACAATTATTACACGATGCTGATCCATGTGGAGAGACTCCAGACACCGAGGAAATGTTGTTATCAGAAGGTACAACTGAAATTTAGTACTTTCTAAATTCCTAAATAATGTTTTTCTTTGATTTCAGAACAATGTACAGCTATGGGACCATTAATAGACTTAAAATTGGAAAAGATAGACAAGTGAGAACGTATTTTCTAGAAATTACTGTATTATTAAATAAATAAATTTATTTTATTTATTTTGCAGGAAGCATGCAACACTCACAAATCTTAGTCAAGAGTTTATGCAAGCTTTGGTGATGTACCACGGTTTAATGCGTGACGAGCCGCCACCATACGCACTTGCGGTACCAAAATATACGAGTATGCCGCATCAGTACGCAGTTGCACCAACGATGGATACGCAGCAACAGGTGCCAGCAACTCATGTGGTTGGTGCACCAATGCCACATTTATTTCGACATCCTACTGGTGATGCCGCGGCTCCAGGTGGGGAACAGTTAGCGGTGTTTGTTGTTTATAATTAAATCGAAGTTAATTGAAAATTTTTCTGTTATTTTTTATTTATTTATAGGGCCAGTACCAAGTTTAGGTGCAATGTCGCCTACAGATCAACCACAATTAGCTAGTCAGCATGTTATTGTTGGACCAAGAGTACAGCATGTACCACAAGTTCATAATCAGCCATCAAATTTTCAGTATGCTAGGTAATATCACTTAAAGTATATGTTTCTCGACAATCTCTCAAGAAATATGAAAATTTTGTACAACTTAATCTCGAGTACTTTTTAGCTATTTCTTGAGAAGTTTTAATCTCTAAGCATTTTAAGATGGAAAAGTGTTGAAATATTCAATTTTTGAATGTTTTCAATTGTAAAAAGGCCATCTTTACAGTTAGTTCAAATTCGTTTAGTTTAAATTAAGGTGAAAATAAGTTTTTCCTTACTTTTTGATTTAGTTAGTATTGTTTGAATAATTAGCAATGATATTGTATGTTCATTTTAGTATATTCCTAAAATGTAATTATTTACTTTTGTTTAATTGTTTTAATACAATTTTCATTTCAAATCTCAACTTCTTAAATTGATTGGCCAAATATTTTCTCTTTTCGAGAAACACAAACAGGTGAGAAATGAGAATACAGGTGCATTCAAAGTTTTTAGTTTATTAAAAACAACAACCATTTCTGTTTTTGAAAATTGGCAAAAACAGTTTCGGATAGGGTGGCTTCAACATTTAGCACGAAATTTTTTTAAAACATCCTGTTTGGATTAAAAGGAGTTCTACTGAACTTCTGTTATGTAAACCAAACTTCCTATACACTTACATCATTGCTCTTTGGAGCTAGTTATATCTTTCAAAGAAATATTTGAGAAAAACAGGACTTTGTTCCCACCCTGTTGGTTATTTACAGATTTCTTGTTGGTTATTTACAGATTTCCAATCAGTCCACCAATGATTAACCAACCCATCTATGGACCACCACCTGAAAATGGAATGCCAGTTTCTTATCCAGTGAATTCATTTCCCCAGTCTTGTTATGTGACAAGTGAATCTCGGCATTCCCAACAGTTGCTGTGATGAGATAATCACATTCAATTCACTTTTGTAATACCACGTTTGTATAAATTTTGCAAATTTTGAAAAAACTTGAATAGTTACTGTAAAAGAACTTTCGGTAAACTATACAGAATCATTGACAAATGTAATTTAGTATTTGAGATTTCTATCTAAATTGATATAAATAAATTAAAATGATTAATTTTTAATGTTTGATTTTTTTATTTTTACAAAAATAGTGAACAAAATTGTGTTAACAACATTTCAGCTGCCTAAATTATACATTTGTGTGGATTTGCAAAAAACACAATAATTATATTCAAAAATAAATAAGTGTGGTTTCAAAATAACCACAAATAAATTACGAGAATCCATCCACTACAGTCATGTAGTTTTTGTTTCTGCAGACAATATTTACTTAATCAGAACAAAAGACTTGTACCTTTTGATTCTGTGATTAATTTTTTGGTTGGATTGAATGTCTTTGGCTTATTGAAGTGATATTAATGACATTACTTGAAAGCAAATAGGTATTGTTGATTTTGAAAGTCAGCAGGACTAGCCAACATGTGATTGCTTATGAATTTGATTTACTTCCTAATTGCAAGTTATAAAATAAACCAACACAAAAACCCCCCACACAATCAAATATATGCAAAATTCAAAACATAAATGTAAATTGCTTCTAATTAAGACACGTAACATGTGACATGGATAGAGTTTGGTAGGTATAACTACATATTCAATATTCTGTGATTTAACTTATATGAATGCAGGTCGCGATTAAATAAAGGAATCCTTTGTTCATGCCGCCGTCGTAATTACCTTAATTGCAATAAAGACCACAGCTTCTAATCTCAGTATGTTTATTGTAACAGATTTTGTTAAAATCTATTAAATAAATTGAATTTAACCGAAAACCAGAGATTTTTATTAAAAAACAGACTAATTGGAGTCTCCGGGCAAAAACCAAGTGGTGGCGACCTTAAAGGTAAGTTTCAGCATAATTTATAAATCAAATTTGTTTCTTAGTCGAAATTATTGCATCTCTGCGTTGAAACCACTTGCATATTAATGAAACAAAATTTGGCCCAAACACAAAACTAACACCTAAATGGGGACTTCGCATACGGATATGGTAAATATCCTCTTATTATAACACTGACACATTTTTTATCAACCACAAAACGTCACGAATCAAACAGAAACTTGGCGAAAAGTATGATTTCTGTAATTTTCTTTTCTGTATTTTTCATTAATTCAATTGGCCCATTTGCTGTCAACAAAATAACTAATACTATAATAGGAAAACTTATCCACATTTTTTAAAACAAAGTGAGGAAACAATTCTGTCTAAAGGGTGCACGAGTTAATACAATAGACTCTCAATAAACAAGGGTAGTAATGAAATCAACTTTCCCAATCAATCTGCAAATTCGAAATTATGAATTAAAAATTTGCATTTAATGTAGAAATTGTACAAAAATATAATCATTCTTACTTAAAGAAAGTAAAAAGCAAGGAAGATTGCTCCACTTGCCCGAGGAGTCTAAATAACTCTCCAAATGCAATACACATTGGAGAGACGTGTTGGCCTTGGCCTTATCAAGCAATACTGGAAATCGATAAAATCTAACTTTTTAAATGCTGATAATCATCATAATTGAGAGTCCACTGTATATAATTTGCAACTTAGAAATCAAAATCGTCATAAATTAACTTGTAGTAAATTATTTCATTTAAAAATTGTTAAAATTAAAATAGTCAGACGACTGTGTTAAATAATTCTAGATACATCTTCATAGCTTCACTGCTATGCTTTGGATCTGGTTGAAGACTGCTTTTAAATGGTTCGCTCTCGACAGCTCCAAAACCTATCATTGCATTACGATTCAGTAATAGAAATCTGGAAAAATGCAAAAACATTTATAGACTTTTGCACAATGACGTTTTAAATAATGTATGAAATGCAAAGCCAGCTAGAAGTTTAAACATAATTTTTACAAGGACAATCTGCTGGGAGGTGATTGTAAATGTGAAGAGTTTGCGCAAAGGTAATTACGAAACTTACTTTTTGTCGGTTAGATTTACAAGAAAGTTCCAATAAGTTCCTGGGATAACATGAGGCTTCAATATGGCCTGTGAAAATAAATATTGTAATTAATTCTTTCACTTATGTCGGCATTAATGTTCCTTGGAAATACTTACTAAGTGAAACATACTGGCAGTGCAAAGTGAGTAAATAATATCCAAACCATATGGTATCACAGGTATTTGTCCATTCTTGATTCCAATAGAGAACAGAAGCTAATTAAAAAGCATTTAATTATTTAATTACTATTATTTTTTTGTTGTAAAATATTGACTAACTTCTATCATCTTCCAAAAACTATATGATGATAATGTAGGCATAGGATATAGTAACATGGCTGAACCAGCCACAAATCCTGACACAAGGCCATTAATGGGGTCATCTGTATTTGCAAGCCATCGAAGCATACAGTTTAAAGTCTATAAACAGATTATATATCAAACCAACTTTTGATTGTTTGTTGATTAATCCAGAGACCTCATTAATTCAATATTCTGGAATCTGAAAACTTTTCTTTATTAAAATTGAGCATTCCAGTCAGGAGTTGACTAGCCATATGGCATATCAGGTTCAAGTTCTATGTATGGCAGGTGGGCCAATGCTCTTCAAAATTTTATGGGAATTTGGTACAAAATATGGTGAATAACCATTCACCATATAAGTCTAATTTTTGTCCCAGTCCATATCTTATGCCAGTTATGTTATAGAACAAGAAAGCTATA
Source organism: Stenotaenia linearis (assembly GCA_034700445.1). NCBI lineage: Eukaryota > Metazoa > Arthropoda > Chilopoda > Geophilomorpha > Geophilidae > Stenotaenia > Stenotaenia linearis. The sequence goes on along the minus strand of JAQIXT010000897.1, from coordinate 160 downwards.
ATGCATCAATTGGAGTTGTAATGGAGAGATGACACAATTTCTTTTCAAATCAACTTGACCTGATTTATTTATACTCAGAAGTATACAGGTCGAACCTCGATATAACGAACTCGAAGGGGCCGTCAAATCTGTTCGCAATATCGAGAGTTCGTAATATCCG